>JAQGBD010001342.1:0-16802 GCA_034698165.1 Punctoribates punctum | reverse complement strand
AGCTGAGACAGGAGGCCGAGTGTTCGACCGGTCCCTGTTGTGTCAATTGCAAGGTATGACTCACTCAATAGTTCTCACATTAATTGTATTAAGAAATCAATTAAAAGTTCTGTTTCTGTGCGTAAAGTAAACAAAATTTATTATTCTTTGTCTGCATTTGTATTGCACTCAACACTAATGCTGTTCAATGGTTTGTCTGATCCAACAGTTGAAGGCATTGGGTCACGTCTGCAGGATTTCCAACGATGAGTGCGATTTGCCTGAAGTGTGTGACGGCAAGAGTGGAAAAGTAAGAAAAACCAAAACTAATAAGTTTGAGCCCATCTCTTATCGATCGCTGCCATTCATACAATCCGTTCCTTCAGTGCCCGACAGATATCTTTAAGAAGAACGGAAACATTTGTAAGAATGGGAAGGGATTCTGTTTTCATGGCGAGTGTCCGACACTAGACAACCAGTGCTCAGTCATTTGGGGCAAGAATTCGCGCGCCTCTGAACTGCTCTGCTTTCAAGAGTTCAACACTCAGGGCAATAAGAAAGGCAATTGTGGGAAAGACAGTAACGGCAACCATCTCAAGTGTGCCCGAGAGTGAGTAATCACACATTTGATTAATTATCTGCACAACCGCTCCATTCTTATTAATGCTCTGTTTATTTATTCTGAGCACATAACCGGTGCCACAATTACTCTTCGACTCACTCTATCATTGGTTGATTTGCAGGAATCTGATGTGCGGTACCCTCCAGTGTCAGTTCGGACACGACCAGCCCTTCACCAAAGGCATGGAGAAAGAGTTCACCCGCACAATGATGTACACGGGAGGGGTGGAGTTCGAGTGCAAAGTGGCCAGAGGTTCGATCCGATCGGATATCGCCGATATGGGGCTCATACAGGACGGCACTAAGTGTTCTGAGAATAAAGTAGGTCTCCATTTGTCGACTAAATCGTTAAATAAAAATACTTTTGACGAGAATTCAGTGCAAAAAAGCTTTTGAAATGTTTGGCAGAAAAAGAAGTGCAAGAAATGGAAGAAGACATAAGACATAAGACATCAACACATCTGCTCTTTTGATGTCTTGAATGCGAAACTAATGCGCTTTTAAAATATTTTGCTTCCCTTTGCGTTTGGCCTCTCTTTCCTCCCTTTCCCTTTGTCTTTGTTTCAATGCTCTGACTCTTCCTCTGTCTTGAGTTCACTCTTCACTTATCTCTTAACTGATCTCTCGTTTCAGATATGTGTGAATCAAACGTGTATTAGTATTGACTTATACATTGAACCGGGCGATTGTCCGACCAATAATGTTGCGCTCACGTGTTCAGGACATGGCGTAAGTCTATATCATTATCTTATTTAGTGAGTAGGAGCTGGACATCACTCCCACTGATGTTTGATTACAATATTTACTTAAACCAATGTCTAAATTGCACTGCATTAACGAGAGCTCAGAATAAAAGCCTTATCCCTACTAATCAATCGATTGGACCCAATCTATTAGGTCTGCTCTAACGTCAATTCATGCGCCTGTGATAACGGATGGATCGGTATTGACTGTAGTGAACAGACTGACATCATTATCACTACGCCTGAGCCCAATGTCAATTCACGACCCGCCGCCCCCACGCCTCCAATACCTCCGCCGTCGCCGGCAAAAAATCTAACCGTTCTTATAGCTGAAACTACTCTAGTCAAAGATTATGGTACTCCTCAACGCTCTTCTCCTAACCAATAATTTTAATCTTTTTTCTATCGATTGGCAGATAATAAGAAAAAGTCTTTAAGTGCCGCTCATTTGGTTATGATTTTAGTTTCAATAGTTGGCGGAGTTTTTATATTTTTTGCACTCTTGGCCATGTGCTACCGGTATGTCCTTCCAATCGCCTTCAATTTGATCTATCCAATTTTTAAATTCTCAGTCAAATCTCATTTGCGCCAAAAATTCATAATTTTGACTCTTTTTGGGGAAAGATTTTAATAATAGGATTGAAAACATTTGATTAGTTAAGTAATAGATATTCTAAAAAAATTTGAAATATTATTCATTCGTAAAATTAATATAATTTAATTTAATGGATAAGATTTCGGGTCTGCGATAATCTAATGAATGAGTGACACTATTAGTGAGACTAACAAACGAATCGTTTGACATATCTTTAGAAATGTCTGACACTTTGAAAAATCAAATTTTATATCAAATATGGTGTGAAATAAGACATTATTTTAGTTGAAAAAACACCGATAAAGATATGGTCTGCGCTTCTGATGTGAAGAATATCGTCAAATAGATGTGATTTCAGTTAAACTCAACCATTAATTTGGAAATCCAGACGAGTATTCATTGCAAGAAAACAGTGTTTTACTATTCCTGTGCTCTGCACTTACCGTATATTTTTGGACTCAAATTAAAAGCCTATTATTTATCTTTCGTTTTTACGAATCGATATTTTTTCGTATTTGAGCTCAAATTTTTCACTGAATCGCATGAAAAGCACAAAAATCTGGGCTTTCCTTTCGTTTAGTCTCTCCCTTCGCGATGTTTATGGCCTCCAATTGCTTTTGGAAACACATTTCGAATAAATGATTCAATTGATACGAATTCTTATGCCTGAGTTGTTTAGAATGCAATTCAATCAGCACAGGAATAGTTTTTTGTCGCTCCCGTCCCATCATATATTCCTAACACTAATTCATGTTTTCATTACATATAAAAAAGAGTTCGAAAATCGTATCAAAATCTATGACATTAGCGTTAAATCGTTGTATACTTTGATCCAAACAAATACAATACAACTCTTCGTATAAACAACTCTTCAAAATTAGAGCTCAAACTCTGAGCCGAGAATTCAATTGAATTTTCACCGCTTTTATTGTCAATAGCGAAGACATTTGACGTTTTTATTATCATTTTTTGTATACTTTTCCTCCAAATTGGGAAATAAAAGAGTGATTCCGATTAAGAGCAGGAATTTGTCGAACAAAAAAAACTTTCAATTAGTTCATTTCGATTTCATTGGAGGGAACGCCGATTCCGAAAAGCATATCATTAGATTCGGAATAAGAGTCTCGCAATTAAACCTAATTATCGTTTGGTTAATGGCTTTGTCTTCTTCTTCACTCTATGATAATCGACAACAATTAACTCCATTTTGTTATTTGTCGCGCATTGTGTTTAAGACATTTAGTTTACATCACAAACAAAATTACATTAATTTAAGATTAATTAGGAAAAAATAATTAAACAAGCTTGGTTGTTTTCTAATTAAATGAGATTTGATTAGTGAATTGATTAAAATTAAATTGAAAGTAACCCTGGATTTGATTATTGTGTGGAAATAGGCGACGAAGTCTAATGCCTGGAAAGTCAGAGAGACATCAGATGAAGAAACAGTTGAATCGGAAGCATTCGGCCTCCAATGAAAACGATCCCTTCAATGAGAACGTGTCCCGAATTATAACCTTTGGAAGTATGCCCTCCTATAGAGAGGATAAAATGCAAGAAATGAAGAGACAAAAGGATAGCCTTAGGAAAGACTCCCAATCAGAAGTGGAAGCGCACAATAGACTCGACGAGACCTCTCAGTTCATAGAGTTGTCGCCAAACAATTTATCCAAAATGTCTCATCACATCGCACCTGAAAAAGGTATACTCAAACATATGGCCGATATGGCGGCTGCCAGTCGTCAGAGTGACCCAAATCACCCAAAAGACAGATGGAGTGATATGACTCAGTCCGATAACCAGGAAAGCCATTCGGATAATAACCGAAACAGCGATGGCTTCAGTGATATCGAACGACTTAAAGGTCTGAATGGATATCACGACGAGATATTAGAAGCACTCCAGTCTTCGAGCCGTTCCATCGATTTGAGTCGACCCAGTCCTCCATCAGAAGCAGCAAAGAAGGCGTTCTTAGACTCTATTCCAGAATATGGAGGTATTAATAAATTGAGATTCAGATCAATACTTCACTCCATTACTGATTCAATGTTTGTTGAATTAGAAGTGCTATAAATAGAAAGTATTAGAGAATAAAGAAGAATAGCCGTCCCTTATAGCCATCCCTTTACTACACAATCAAAGCAAATAATCTTCGATTCGTTTAAATCTCAAACATTTATATAAAACTTTTCTCTCATTCATTTAATGCCTTGATTTCAATACTCGGAGTAAAACAATTCAGTGTTTCGATTGAATGTAATTCTTATTCCGTTCTCTATTTGATGATAGGTTTGAGTCATTTAAAAGACTCGTCTCAAGTAAGCAATTCAGACGACGATTCTGTGCCTCCTGTGGGTCCGATTCGGATTAGAAATCTTGAGGACCTTTTGCGACAACTAGAGAAGCAATCCCTTCAAAACACTGGTTTATCCCCTTCCGGGTCAGAGGATATACGGCTGAGCGAACCCGAGTCTGACAGACATCTGTATAGCAGTAGTGGAAGTCGAGGCCATCTGCCGACTGCTCACCACACATACCACACTTCCTCTGCTGCTATCAGTGCACTGGAAAGCCATTTAGTAGAACAGGATTTGGCGTATCTGTTGGGCCGTCACCGGCAGTCGGAGCGTCACATCGGTATTCCTCCGCCGCCTCCACCACCACAACAATCATCGACTTCGAGGTTCAGTCATTGACATACAGTGATAGTTAGAGTTAAATAATAGTATACTGAATGCCAGTCCTATTGTCTAATCAGGAGCGCCATACCATTGGGAACATCCAGTTTATGTCCGTACACCCAAAAGATAATCGATTTGCAGCCGCCGTCGCCGTCGACCACCACATCGACGACAACGTCGACAGTTCACGACAATAATCGCGACGAAAACGATAGTAATCTGGACACTGACCTGAGCGGTGACGCAGCCTTTTATGGTTCGGGCTTTACCGGGCCAATGCTCAGGAGTGCGAGTGAAGAGGCCCTTCCCGTAAGCCTCTCTGTCTGTGATTTTACAGTTAGCGGAAAATTAAATCTGAAAAATACAGAAATAATGAAATTAGGATCAAATCAGTCATACAATGGACTCAATTCTAATCAAGTGTTTAATACAAATGTAGTGCTTCCGACACATTGCGCAGAGCAGACAGTCATTACCGGCACAACTACTGCCACAACAATTGCCACAACAACTGCCGGCCCATCAGATCCAATACCTTCGACGTCTGCAGCTCCACATGCAGACCCAGGCGCTGCCACCGCAGCTGCAGACGGCAAACAACTACTGCACTCTCCCTCGTCATTGGATCGAAAGTGTTCAAAGACAATATCGCGGTTTACCGTAACCCTGGTCTCTAAAGAGGTCAAAACAGAGGCCACACCTCATGAACCGGGCAAACAGCAAACCAAAGAAACGAAAAAGTCATCAAAAAAGAAGACAAGAAAAAAGTATCCCGAATACAAAGTGTGACAAAAGACGACTCATTCCTCATAAAAAGAGTTAATCCATTAGTTTATGAGCTGACAAACAAATTGACGAACAATTAACTTAAATAACAATTTATTATCAAAACAACGGTTAATACAATTGTAGTTCACAACAAATTTTCATACAATTAATGAACTTTCAATCCATTGAACATCTCATCCATTCATCAATTCGTTGCATAATTAGGACTAAAAAGTTATAAATAATAATGTTTTTTGATTTTATAACGAAAGTGACGACAATTTTACTTAAGAAAAATCTGTAAATTTGTTTATTATATGAAAATTAAATTAATTGCTTATAAAATATGTAAACAATTATTGAGATATAAAACCAATTATTTGACAATTTATTACTCAATTTATTTCCAACATTGGAGACAAAAATAGGTAATTAAACACATTACCAAGATTAATTAAACCTTTTTATTTTTGCTTTTCTCCGCCAACGGAATATGTCCTCTTAATATGTACCAAGCTACAATATATCTACCAGAAGGCTATCTTGTTTTTACATCTTTGACATTCATTTTTGAATACTCTTCGATACGTTTCATGTATACAACAATGAGTTGTTTGGAAAATGGATAAGAGTACAAATATTCTTGGTTATTTCTACCAAATGGAGGAACATCTAATATTTTAAAAAGCTTACCTAATCGTACCTGTACAAATAAGGCACAGCATCTGTAATTTAGTGGTCCCGTCTCTGAGGACTTCCTCGAAATACACCTCAAGCCGAGTAATAATCAAGTTTTCTGTTTAAAAACATTCTTTCACTGAAACACACCTTCAGTCGAGTCCATGACCTGAGTTGACCCTCAGTTCATAAAATCAATGAAATGAAATACTAAGAAACTAATAGTTAATAACTACTCCTCTCTAATCATTTTAATGAAACCAATTAACAAATTATTAAAACTCAACTAATTGTTTGACGAATGAATACAAGACTTAATTTCATATAATTAATGGAAATTTCATATAATTTATGTATTTCTCAACAATTAATCAATAATTTCAATGATATCGAAGTCAAACTCACACTGACTTTAAGACCGGTTCAAACAGGACTTGAATGAACTGGATATTCAATGAATGTACAAGAATGATTCATAAGGATCTAGGAAAAATTCATTAAATCTTTATTATATGAATTACTTGTCTAAGAATTTCAAAGAATATTAAAATTCTTTACATTTCTTTAAAGCTTTTCATTAAAATTATGATTATTTTTGTACAAAACTTTCAAATAATTAATTAATAATTAAATTAATATTTTTAAACGAGGAAAACATAGTTTTTTATGGCAGTTATCACCAAAAATATGAATATTTTAATATTAATGATAATTAAAGTAATGATTATAATAGAAAACGATTTGAAATTCAAAATATTATATAATTATAATAATAATAATTATATATTTTTTCTAATAGTTATTAATAAGTCTTAAATTTAATTCAGAGGATGAGTTAGAAAAACAAAAGTCTCTCTCATTTGCAGCAAATTTGAGCAAAAAATCGTTTTCATAATTTTTTTACAACATTTTTGATGATTACAATTGAAAAACAACTATTTTGGGCACAAATCATATCAAAAGAATATTTAAATTTGAATTTAAAAAACATATTCTCATCTGAAATAAGAAAACTATTGATTAAAAAACAAGTCTTTCAATAATAAGCTAAACATTAAAATATAAGTTAACTCTCGAATTGAATCATTGAATGCAAACCTTTGGCAAAACAGCTCATTATATGCTATGAATTCCCTAACAAAGTATTGGCACAGAATATGAATCAGAACTATATTCTCAAACTTGTAATTACTGTGAAATCTAATCCAATTCAAAGTCAATCATATTATATGAGATGTAATCCTAAATCATATGTGAAATTAGTTTTGCTCTTCAGTCAGACGACATCTAAAAGTGATTTATACCTTTCAATGTCTCATATATTTGATGATAGTTTGCAGGTTTATTCAACCAATAGGTCTGGGATTGTGTGCCACTAATTTCAAAACAATTTCAAACAACAAATACCTTTAAATAAATACCAAATTTACAAAACACTATACGATTGTTATTAAAATTATTTGATTAAAGGCTAGAATTAAAAGTATTTAATTTAATTGACTTAGCAATGAGTTTAGCGGATGAGCACTGAATCGCTCCCGACATACAATCAATTCAAATATTTACTACTCCCGGACCAACCGATAGCACTGTCAGTCCTATCGGGGGTGAAAACCATTGTAACGATTGGCTATATTTCGATCGTTTCGCTGTACGCCCGGAATCATTACATCGGCCTCAATGTGTTGCTGTCGTTCCCTTTCTCTGTCTCTTAGTCGATGGTCTTCCCGTTCCCGTCTCCGGTGGTGCTGATCGATGTCTACCAAATAACTTACTTCTGGTTTGTCTTTACTTTTATCGCTTTTATTAGTTTTGCTTTTGGCGGGCGTCGACTGTCGCTCCCAAACGTTGCGATCAGCATAAGTGGCGTCTGATATCTGGTGGTAAACCGATATCCTCTGTTGACTCGTTGACGGCACTGAACTCTTTTGATGACTTTTCTTGTTTTTGGATTTGTGAGCATTTGGGGAGTATTGGCTGTAATAGTCGGCACTGTCGCTCACATAACCCTCATTGTTCTGTCCACCACTTGGCCTCTGATCGGCGATCACTTGAGACCAGTCTCTCAACATATTGTCATAAATATTGGGCGCTTTTCGGCTCTCTTTGAAGTGATTGATTTCGGACTGTTTGGTAACAACCACCACATCAGTTGATTGTCCACTTTTGCCGCCCTTCCAACTGCCTTCACTACACTCCTCAGCACTGGTACCTAATCCCAGATCTTTTTCAGCAACAACGCTGCCATCAGTACTTCCAGAGCTTTTAGAAGCCGCTCCACTGTCGTCGTCAACTCTTCGGAATTTCTGTTCGGTGGCTAAGTCGGTGAAGGAGGGGCGCGGAATGAATATGGGGGCGCCGTTTTGCATAATAGTCTTGCCATCAAAGTGTTTGTCGCCGACAAAGAAGGGAGAGTTCTGTTGATTACTCAAATTGGATGACTTGTATTTGGCTTTTTGTGGGGACTTCTTTCCACGACACAGATCGGTGATAGAGAGCAGGACTGGTAGGAGTAGCACTCCATGAGTGGCACCGAACAACATCACCAGAAATACAGTTTTGAAGAAAGTGACGAAGACATAGGAGGGCGCAAATGCCAACGCAATGATGCCGAGGACTGTCGACACACTTCCCTGAAAAATAGGTAAACCCAAGGAATAGAGGGCAGACTTGACCTTTTCACTCGGCTCGTCCTCATAGCAAGAGATGTATGCGTAGGATATGTGAGCCGAGAAGTCCACCGAAAAGCCGATACACATAATTAGGTTAATCATAGAAATGGAGTCCAAATTGACGCCCCATAGAGTCATATAACCGATTACACCGATTTCTATTGATATGATGGAAAAAGCCACCCAAATGGCACACGAAGGGGACGGAATGAATATCAGTGATATGATCATCATTACCGCCGCCGCCACTGATATCGTCTGAATAGAAATACTTCGGACTAATACGAACTGATCGAAGAAAATGAAGTACTGATGAAATATTGTCACCGGATATGGGAAACTATCGGCGATTTCCCGCAAACCGATTAACATCTCTTTCTCCATATTGGCGTCCTTTATATTCTTGGTCTGAATTATATATCGGGTGGCGATTATCTCAGAGCCGTCGTCATTGAAGAGAATGTCATTTCGAAAGGGCTCAGTCAGAGGGAAATGGAGAAAAATATCTCTGAGTCCACGATTGAAGTCCAACTGATCTGATATGTTGAGTGCCTGAAGAAAGAGGAAACTGTCCTCTTGGCTCAGAAATGTCTGGTAAGCCCTGAGCCAGGACTCAGTCAGTATTTTATCGGCAACGAAAGGACTTCTTTCAAACTTTTGGAGCATAGATTCGACTCTGTTCTGAACTTCGGGATCGGCGTAATTCATGGTCTCATTGATGACCACTTGAATTCTGTAGGGATATTCTCGAAAGAATCTGTCCTCGTAGTCGTAAAACTGAACTGAGTAAGAGTCGTCGCGGGAGAGTTTGCGTCTGTCGAGTCCCTCCTTAACCATTGTGCAGCCGTATATACCAATCGTCAAATAGATGAGAAACACAAAAATCACAAATATTTTGACCGGAGTTCTGTTGAGAGAGACGGCCAACACGTCCCGGAAGAATATCATCATCACATGCTCTTTGTTGTCTTTAGGGTTGTCCGGGTCCGATGGGTTCTTACCCCCAGTGCAAAGTAGTTGGAAAAAGTAACCCTTTCCCTCTGAAAAAGTAAAATCATTCAATTTTTTCCAGGGATTAAAATTCAAACAAGGTATAATACCTGCGAGGGATTTGGGCATAACCGGCACACATAGTAATCCATGTAAATTACGTTTCTCCGCGTGACCGAAGAAAGCCATACAACCGCCGAAGAATGTGATGTGATATAAGTATGTGAAGAGCACTGCTATCGCGGTGTAGATACAGAATATTCTCACCTATGGATTGGCACAGAATAAGCGATTAATTGAATGCAATTAAAATTTTAGAAGCTTTCGAACTGACCGAAGGAAATGGAGTAATGGTTCCGATCATAAAAGATATGAAATTCGTGATTGAGGTTATTGTGATGGAAACGGCGGCTTCTGAGTAGGTGTGACCCAATCTGTCCGAAACACTCATCTTGGGGTTAGTCCTCCTCCACGCGGCCAACAACACGAACGCGTCATCCATTCCCACACCTGAAGAGTGACATTAAATGATATTAAAATTTTAAGTCATTAATAAAAAGCTGTTTAGCGATGTTTTACGAAATCCGTCGCAATAAATGTCATAAATTCAATTGTCTTAACAATAATTTATCCTGATAATTTTGACATAATTTTGTTCTCTTATCAATACAAGAAAAGGAGTGGATCTCTCTCTCTCTCTCTCTCTCTCTCTCTCTCTCTCTCTCTCTCTCTTTCAGTCTATTATTCTGTGTGAATGTTGTGAAGAATTTAATTATCAATCATTTCGTGACAAAAGAATTTTTCACTTTTGATGGAAAAAAATTACTCAAATTTAGATCAAAACAATCGCACGAATAGAAAGTGAGGGAAATGTTTGTTGAATTGAGACAATGAAAAGTCATTATGCAATTCAAACAAATATATTCAATAGTAATTAGTAAAGTATTTTGGAAATTATGGCTGAAAGCAGTTTTGATTTTGGTTGCGATAAAATTATCTCTTTTAATACAAATATGAGTTTATTAAAGACAAAGAATTTTCACTTTTAAATGTGAGAAAAACTTATAAGAGTTTTATCAGTGAATTGATTAAAAATCATTTTTGAGGTCTAACCAAATGATGAGAAATAAAGGAACAGATTTTGTGAACTGAGAGCAAAAATAGTTTGAATTAATTTGGTTTTAATTATGAGATCGGATAGTGTTTTATCGGGTTTTATGATAATTGAATTTTTATTATTGGTTGCCATAACTCTATTAAAACTATTACATCGTTTTGTCGATTAAACTATGCCTAAGAGATAGTGAATGCCAGTGGAGGTGACTGAGAGGACGGTGACCAGAAACGGAGTCAGTGGGTCGCCTACTTCCGATTCTCAGTCAATTCTGTGCTCAGCTGCCGATCACATCATATTAAGTATGCATCACATCATCCAAAATATAATATTAATATTTTATTTCTATTATTCTCAACAAATTATAGACACGTTTTCTTATTTTTGAAACCAAGAACAGATTGATTGCAAATATCGTTCTCTTTTGAATGTTTTTCCCCCAATTTTCTTAACTGTGTTTATCCCTCTCCCTCTCCGCACTCACTCTTCATTAGTCAAGTTAATAAATTATTCACTAAAAACTCATTAAACTGTTTTAGTGAGGCTTTAATTTTATTTGATTTTGTTTTTATTTTTAGAATATTTACGAATATTTGGAATAAAGTTAAGGATTGTATTCAGAGTTTAGTTTATCTTAACTTTTAGGCGAATATATTAAAACTGACCCCTTATTGAAAAACGTTAAGACACATGTCTTGCAAATTGAATTACAGAGCAATTTGTTTAAAATTTTGTACAAATAATTGAGAAACAAATTAATGACTTTATTCTCATAAATAATTGAGAATAAATTCCTATCGATTGAGAATACTCTTGGAAACTAAAACTCTTGGATTTAATTATCTTTTTCGCAAATATTTCTCACAAAATATAAATCATTTTATTCGAAAAATAAATTTAAATAAATTATTTCAAATCAAAAGAGGAAAATAATTCATTGAAATTCATTTGAGAGAAAACAGTTAATCAAAATACTGGATAAGTTTTAGATAAATGTCTTTACTCTTTGTCGGCTGAGATAAACACAACAGTCAACAGAATAGGGAGGGAGAGAGAGAGAGAGAGAGAGAGAGAGAGAGAGAGAACTAATTTGAATGAAATATAATTTTGAGTTCAATTGCATTTGATTTAAACGTTTAAATTGTTTTCTTGTCTCTAATTAAATATTTAGATACCATTTAATTCATAAGATTTGAAATAATGTATTTAAAAATGTATTTTAAATATTTCACTTCCAGGTATAGTAAAGTGTTGTGTTGAGTGAGAGTGTGTTTGATGTGAGTGCGGAAGACTGACTACTCCGAGGCATTAATAGCTATAAATGGAAAGTCGGCCAACAAATGAGAAAGTTGTTGTACCGCATGTGCCTAATAGAGAGTGATATTACTCCTGGTCATTGACTACAGACCACACCATAACATAATTTATAGCTTTCACTCTCATTCTTCACTTTTCTTATCGTTTTTAAACACATTTGAATAGAGAATGCATTTGAATGCAAAGCAGAAGAGAAACGCTTTTAAGAATTCAATGCATTTCTTGAATAATAAAAGTTTGAGAAAAAAACAAAATAAACAAAAAACTGTTTTTCTATTCATAAAAATAATACAATGTATTGAAGATAAACGCATTTCAATGAAAGAAAAATCCTTTTTTTACTTTTAATTGATGGCAAAAGAGATAATAATAATAGGAAAACAAATACCGAATAAAAGATTTTTCCCAAAACCCAAAAAGATTTGTCAATACTTTTTATTTGTTGAAAAGTGTTAATTAAAAGTCATTCAATGACAGGACAACTGTGTGTCGAAAGTATTTCAGGAATCCATAGGTTTATTGTAGAGAAAAACGGATGAATAATAGTAAGTCAATGTCAGGTCTGATAATTATTTACAAGAATAGATAGATTTGAGATAATAGTTAACAGATATTTAGATATTTCATACGAAAGGCATTTTTTTCACACAAAAAGAATTGCTATCGTTTGGGATATAATTTCGACAATTCATAACAAATATCGGTATTATTATCAAAAACTATAAGCATTTTCCACATCAGAAAGAAAGATATTTTTTCTTAACTACAGAGAAATATGTCTTTCGCTTGAGTTGTGGTAAAAATTCAATTGTCATTCATAACTCTGTCGACAATAATATCCTGTTTTAACTCATTTCCTGTTTGATAGACTTTTATGCTATAATTCTTAACATAAAGTTAACGAAAAGGTTTTTATTTTTGCGCTGAAAAAAACTTGAGTTTTGTTTCCAACACTTGATTTTTGAGCAAATATTGTCTGAAGTTTGAGTTAAACAGCAATTCTGGTCCGCAGTCAACCTCTGAGGAAATTTGGTTACCTTCAGAATACGAGTGCCGAACACTGAGGCGGAGATAATTAATCAAATTTGAAAATCTTTGACTAAAACACTTCTTAAGTGTTTGTAATACTTAATCCTTAGGCCCAGAGTTAGTGAACTAGTTTTGTGCAAACATTTTCAGTATTACGTCACACAAACGCACCGATAGTTTAGACTCTGAGCCGAGAAAAAAGTTTAATTTCAACAAAAATAAAGCTACTAATTCATCTTGCTAATTATCCAGAGGATCAGTCCTCTCCTATTCCACATCATTGAAGAGATTAATGACTTAAACTTCAGCTAATTTTCAGATAATTTATAATAGAGTTAATCAAAAGCTATATATTTATTACTTCACTGAAATGTTTGCTCAAAATAAACAAAAAATCTTCAGTTTCTTCAACAAAAAATTGAAGCAAAAAAACTTTTTAATAACGACTAAACAAAACCAAAAAATGAGACATCACTCGAATCAGAAGATTCTTAACATTTTTCTGGAGATCCACACAAAATGCTTTTTTGACATTTTTCCCAAATTAATGAATAGTTTTTATTTCTAATCAAAAATCGTCTGTTAATTAGGGCTCAGAATTCTTTTGAATCTTATCTTTGGTTTGACAAAAAGGATTTGATTTTTTTGAACAATTTCTTAAACGGTTTTTTAATGAATCGATTTCTAGTTTATGACCTAATATTACATTTGATATAAAGAATTAGAAGTTTATTAAAAACTAATTATTTCTTTCTTCTAATGATTATTCAAAAAGTAAGTCAAAAATTAGTGAACTATGCGTTCAAAATGTGTATTATTTGAGAGCCTGAGCGACGGATAATCGCAGTGCGAAAGCAAATCAATTAGGAGTAGACTTACCCAACATGAGGAAAGGGGCCGCCAAATTAATTCCTATCATTTCTATCCCACAATACACTGCGAGACCAAAGGCGGCGGCCACTGCCAGTCCGGCTGACATACAGCCCAATAGTCCCAACCAAGGCTTGCTGAGCACCCAGTCGGCCATCATGCAGGTGCCCACACTGAATATCAACATTATGATTATGGTTATGCTGAAGAAAGGGACCAATGAGTGGGTGTTGGCCTCCAGTTCGGTCTGAAGTGTTGTGGACACGAATCGGGCCACAGTTATGCTCTTAAACTTAGTGCCGGCGATATGTTTCATAAACGCCTGTTCCCAGAGCTGACCCCTAAGATCACCCCTTTTGATAGAAGTGTCTAAAACGTACATTAAATGGACGGCTTTTGCCGACTCCACCAAATTGTTGGCGTCCTCTTTGACACCCCCTAAGTATGCGGGAAAGAAGTACGCCTTATAGATGTTATGGTTGATCCAAATCGGATACTTCAGGAAAAACTTTTTCTCTTCGATTTCAGTGATTCTGTTGTCGAAGTCCAGGATATCATTAGTGAAGCACTTGTAGTCCTGTTTCGCACACAAGTCCTCGTATTTGTAGAACGAGTCATCCCATTCGATGGTCATATTTCTTATGGACTGATCCAAAGACATAATCTCATCCCAAATATGGCGGCGCAATATATTGCCCTCATCTTTGGCAACGATAATGATACGGCCGAAGCGGCCCTTGTGAGTGGCCCTGCCCAGATTGAAATTACTCGTATAATTTATAGGAAAAAAGTCTTCTATGATAGCCCTCTCCTGTTTGGAGCGGCCATCGGAAGGAGAAAATAGATATTCGGGATCGTCTTCGTAGTGAAGGCGTTGGAGTCCGGTGGCCAGAAGGGCTGCTATGAGGACGGGTATGACCACAAAATATCCCGGATATTTGCCAATTACTTGACCCAATTTCTGGAATCCGATGGATAGAGCGGTGTCTATACATCTGCACGACATCTCCGCACGAGTGATGATCCACTGATTTTGACCCAAAGTGTTGACTAATCGTTGGATTTAATGACAGAAATCATTGTTTTGTTTGATTTTTCAATTAAAGGAGTGATCGACGAAATGATGATTCAATTGATTGAATCTTTCGCTGACGACTGTATGTCAAGCGGTTCACAGACACAGCATAACAACACAGGAATAGAAGCGATACTTATTTCCAGTAAATGGAAAAGAAATAGTTGTCTGTCAATAGACTGTATGTGCCGTTACTCCACTGACTACTGACTGACTGGTGGTAACTGTTAGCAGAAGCAAAGAGGAAGTGTAGAAGTGGTCCAACCAGGCATTCAGTCAACTTTGCAATTCGCCATTCCGTCCCATTTCGTTGGCGATGTTGAGCAGCAGGTTTCCAGTGACAGCAGGTTTACAACTCGATTCATAGCTCCAATACTCAGCACAAACAGGTTCTTCGCACTCGACGGTACACTCCTTTCAACTGATCGGTTGCGCGCCTTTTGCTTTGAATTCACACTTAATTTACTTCACGACTAAAACTATGAATGAATACCAAAAATAACAGCAGAATAGCCGATATCGCACAGAATGAAATCCCATTCAATTAGGGTTTATGACATCCTCTATCACTATATGACAGAAATATCAACATGATCCAATCTAAGCATCTATCAAGATTATCCCAAACAAGATTGGTTCCCCATTTTCAGTGCTCATTGAATTTTGAAGACAAATGCTAATCAAAAAAGTGATAATTAATGTAAAACTGATATCAGGATCAAAGATCTTGAGTTCGAACTAATCGTTAAGAAATTTGAAAAACAATTCGAGATAAACGTCTAACAGATTGTGTGGAAACCACTTATAATCGGGAAATCCAGACTTATATCATACCATTTATTGATAGATTTTTTTCCTCATTCATTCATTTATATTATAAATTCTCTTCTTTTTTAGTTCAATAGCACTAAAACACGAAAACATTTCATTTAGAATAAGAGAAAAATCAACTTTAATTGATTGGAGAGAGAAAGTTGAGGAAAGTTTCCAAAACTAATCGTGATCTTTCTCTCAGAACATTGCTCTATTCGATTCTTGCACTTATTTCTCCACCAGAATTAATGAAAAGCCTAGTTTATCCAGTGAACTTTAATAATGAGAAGAACTACAATGTGGAGGTTTTGTCAGTGGGACTAGGACATTGTCCCCCAGACATTCTCTGAAAAGGAATGTTCCTGGTATTATTTGGCAAATATAACTTTGGCTCACATTTCTGAGTAGACTTTGAATGCAATGATGCGATACTTACTTATTATATGGAAATTAATATTTGTTTTCTTTTTCAATGGCATTCATTCGGAGCTAATAATTAAAAAATGTTTTTATCGAAAACACTGTTTATTCAAATGAGAAATGTTTTAAATATTTTCATTATAGATAAGACTTTTATCTCAATTACAATAAGAATAAAAACGAAACCGATTTCCAAACGATAGCGGAAACCTTTGGCAAGGCTTACAGACAATTAATAATTTATATCTTGGTAAATTGCAAACCTATTTATGGTGGAACACACCGGTGGAAAGCCATTCATTTTAAAAATGGAAATAATGTTCATTAAATTGTAAAAATGTTTTTCTTTTAAGAGAAAAGTTTTTCTTTTACCATAAGATAGAGATTAATCTAAACTAAGGAACGAGAGAGAGAGGGGGAGAGAGAGAGAGAGAGAG
>JAQGBD010001341.1:0-16822 GCA_034698165.1 Punctoribates punctum | reverse complement strand
TATTATTTTTTTTATCACATTTATAGACAATTTGTCTAATATTTAAGAGAAATTTGAAACTAATTTATTAATGAAGCGAATCATTGATCACATAATTCGGTCAAAACTTTAGGAAAAGTCGAAAAAGTTTAATAAAAAGTTATGAAATGAAAACAGTTTTTCAGATAAATAATGAATTTCTAATGTCTACCGATTTCTGGAGAGTTGTCCTCAAATTTGACTTTTTTGGGCGGAGAAGAGACCACCGACTGGTCGGCGGCAGAACTCTTTTCCTTTCGTTTTTGCTTTTTAGGGGTTGAGGCCATTACTCAACGGATTGCCTTCAAATATGCTGTGCTCTTGGGTTTGCTCTTGGCTTAGGTGTTGTGTTGGCGCACAAAACCGTTACACAAATCACTTGAGTTTTTTAAAACACTTCACAAACAAAAATCAGACAAATATTTGACAAAATTTTGAATTATATTTAAATATGTTTTGAATCAAATATTAGAAAACAATTGAAATAAAAGCAATTATTTGTTGAAAAAAATATTCATTTGAAATATAAGAGCAATAAATGGCTGAAAAGAGAAGCACTGAATGCGCATAAAGTGAGGCCAGTGTTGCCGTATTGGCACAAACGGAAACACTCCGGACTCAATGCCCGCCCATTAGTGTGAGTATCGCAGTGTTGCCATCGCTGCACAACCTGTGCTCCAGTATTAGCGTCCAATATAAGGCTATAATCGGAGTGACGTACCCCAAGACTACCGCTGACGAGTCAACGGCAGGCAATCGTATGAATATGTGGTAAACTCTCTGATAAGCACTTCATAAGCACTAAAACTGACGACTCGACTCACTTTGGGACTGACTGACTGTGGGACTGACACAAGGCTTTCCACTTTTCAGTGCTTTAGTGTCAGCCGTCGTACAAAATATTGTTTTCAAAACGAAATGCTTTCGCTTTCAGAAGATTTTAATTAATTTAATTATTCACTGAATTAACAAACAATGGACTCAACGCCAACGCGTTTGCCTCAAACGCCGGGCCGACAGATCAGTCACGAAAACCAAACGCCTATTGACCCGTTAGTGACTGTCCAGAAGCAATCGGTTCATACTCTGGTATTTCGATCTCTTAAGAGAAGTCATGACATGTTTTTAAGTGATACCAATGAACTGCCGCCACCCGATCCCAAAGCACATGAACTCCTTATGTCTATCAAAGCTCGAGACCAGTTCACACCCGTTCTTCATCTGGTCCCCGAAGAAGTGCACACAAATACAAATAGGATAAAAGATTCGGAGAAAGACAATGGATTTAAAGCCGATAATTATGAAACAATTTCTCAGAATTCCAACCAATCATTGATTCCGTTCAATGAAAGCGAAACTTCAAAACCGAAACCAAATATTGGAAACAATTCTGGAAATGCTTTAGTATTGTCTTCGGGAACGACTATAGTTCAGAGAAAGCCGACCCCAATGCCAAAGCCTGAATGGCACCCGCCGTGGAAACTCTCTCGAGTTCTCTCTGGACATATCGGTTGGGTTCGCTGTCTGGCCGTTGAACCGGGAAATCAATGGTTTGCCAGCGGTTCCAACGATCGGATAATAAAGATCTGGGACTTAGCCTCTGGAAAACTGAAGCTCTCTCTCACGGGACACATATCAGGTGTGAGAGGAGTTGCCGTCAGTGCCCGACAGCCCTACTTATTCTCCTGCGGTGAAGACAAACAGGTCAAGTGTTGGGACTTGGAGTACAACAAAGTGGTGCGGCACTACCATGGTCATTTGTCGGGTGTCTACTCACTTGCATTACATCCGACTATAGACCTATTGATCTCCGCCGGCAGAGACTCTGTGGCCCGCGTTTGGGACATGAGATCAAAAGCGCAAATCCATTCCCTGAGTGGTCACACAAATACTATCGCTTCGGTTGTATGTCAGGCCACAGATCCACAGGTCGTCACCGGATCTCACGACACAACTATCAGACTCTGGGATCTAATTGCTGGCAGAACTCAGGCAACACTTACGCACCACAAGAAGAGCGTCCGATCCCTTGTAATACACCCGAAACTAAATATGATGGCCTCCGGTTCTTACGCTAACCTCAAGCAATGGGTTTTCCCCGACGGAAAGTTTGTCCAAAATCTGAGCGGACACAACGCTATTGTCAATTGTTTAGCCGTCAATAGTGATGGAGTGCTGGTGTCGGGCGGAGACAACGGCTCAATGTTTTTCTGGGATTGGAGGACAGGCTATAATTTCCAGCGAACAGAAACAGCTGCACAGCCCGGTTCCATAGAGTCGGAGAACGGTATTTTTGCCCTCGCTTTCGATCAGAGCGGATCTCGACTCATAACGGGAGAGGCCGACAAAACCATCAAAATGTATAAAGAAGACGACGGCGCCAGTGAAGAGACGCATCCAATCAATTGGAAACCAGACCTCATTAAACGCCGGCGCTATTGAGTCACTCATTTTCGTTCGCTTTTTATTCGCTTTTTTTTTGATTAATTTCAGAAATAATTCTAAAAACCATTTAATAAAAACATTATTTCGAATAAAATGTTATCCTTTGGGTTAATATCAACTCTGAGTCTGTGTTTCGTTGGATTCAGTTTTCAGTCCATTATTATTGTTTTGGTTTTTCAGTTTATGTTTTTCCCGTTCAGTACTTCTTCGCGCCTCTGAAACAAAAGGACATTAGGAGTGAGTGATTCAAATGATATTTGAAGAGCAGACCTGTCTCAGTGACATCAGCGCCGCACAGTCTTAAGAAGTGAATCCTCTCATTCCTGGCAATGTAGGCACGCATTGAATTCTTGCCTTTCCAGCAACAAATAGGAAGAGTCAGTGGAAGACAGTTCTTGTCGTCGGCATCCCTTTTGATGACGAGAACACAACAGCCAGAGTTGAGTTCTAATAATCTGTTTCGATATTTTTCATTAAACTCATCCAAAGCTACGTTTTCTGATGAAAGAAGTTTTGTCGCGTCGTTTGTGTCGATTTCAACCACTTTGTCAGCGTTGAGGTATGGGAACAGAGAAGGCAGTCCTTCTTGTGTCAAACGGAATCCGCAGGGATTCACTTTATCATCGCTGCGAGACAGAAGTCGAACCCCACCGTTGATCAACTGATTAAACAATAATTAAGACTTATTTCACACAATTTTTATCAATTTTTTACTGACTTTAATATTGTGTTCGTTATTAACGATCAGATGTTTGGCGGCTTCGGTCAGGAAATATATGTTTCTCTTTTTGCCGACACTACACCTGTGCACCAATTGCTTGAAAGGGAACGAATCGTTGATTCCATAATACTCTCTGCCATTAAATTCATAATTTAATCGATGAAAACATTACTGAAATAAATACTTGATTTTAGGCCAATCCGTTTCGTTTTCATCCAAGAATATGAACGGATCCTCTTTATAACCAAAAATTCTTCTCTTCTTTCGCGGCCGACGATTACTGGTTTGGTCAGACTCTTGGGGTTTAGTTTCTTCTGTCGATTCAATTGGTTCCGATTCTGTTTGAATGGATGTCTCCCAGGGAAGGGTTTCTGTTGTTTTCCTAATGACGGCCACAAAAAATCCGCCCGTATTTTGCAAATGCGGTAAAACCCTTAGACATCGGTTTAGATTCAATTCCTTTGCATTCTTCGGCGGAAACAAAGACTCTCTGATCTGTGATTTATATTTCTCTTCGACGGTTTGGACGGACTCCACGCAAACCATCTCTCGAGTGGTAACTTTCCAATTGTCTAAACCCTTACAGTACTTCAGTTTTGGTAAAACATTTGACACATCTTCGAGTTGTGCTCCGCCTTCGGCTAAGTTAAGAAGTGATGCGATGACGGCTTCGTCTTCAATAGGGTTTAGACTACATGTCGAGTAAACCAGAATTCCGTCCCTTTTCAACATTTCGAGACCTCTTTTGGCGATTCGAAGTTGAATGCCGTGAAAGTTGTTTCCGTTGGCGACATTCCATTTGGTCCACACGTCATAGTTCTTACGAATGGTTCCGTCGCCACTGCAGGGGACGTCACAAAGAATTCGGTCAAATTTCATGACAACTCGATTGCCGTCCTTTTCATTGAAAATATATTAGTATTTAATAATTGGATAAACAAATGACAGACCACTTGATCGTAAAGATCAGGCATTCCTCCGGCGTCGTGGTTAGTGATAATTGTTGAACAGCTGTGAAGTCTCTTTGACTGATGGACTAACATATAACACCTCTTGTTGTCCACATCATTGGCTACGACTACACCTTCAGAGAGACCGTCCTCTTTGTGTAGCATTTCGATAATCTGCGCGGTCTTAGAGCCCGGAGCGGCGCATAAATCCAAAACACGATGTCCTGGTTTGACGTCCATAAGAAGCGCCGGAATCATCGAAACCTCTTCCTGTCTGCTTATGAAACCCTATTATGAAAATTTTGTTACAATTTATTGGTTCACAAAAATATGATTTAAATGAATACCGAATCGGTTTCTGAGATCAAAAAGTTCTGAAGAATACGAAAGGCTTCGGATTTTCTGATCTCAACTCTGGATATGTTTATATTCCACGCGAATCGGTTCGGATACCAATCAATGCATTTGAGACCCGACTCCTGATCGGCGGCTGAACTGTTCAGTTGTTTACTTTCAATGATATCTCTCAGAGCAATGGTCTGACTCTTGCAATAAGAGGTCAGTCGGAATGCAGAGGGAAGGGGTTCGCGAAGACATGACATAAACGTCGGCCATTCACTCTCTTCGATGATATTTTGGAGCTTATAATATGTCTCATAGTCTTTGTTTTCTTTGACAATATCTGAATATGATTTGTGATTATCTCGATTTTGCTCTGAGTTTCGGTTTCTCTGCAAAAAATCATTTGTTTTGTCAATGAATTCAAACTAAAGACAGACTTACTTTGAATTTGGGTTTTTTGAAGCGTTTTCGGCGACCTTTCGATGAATCGGAACTCATTTCGACTGTTAATCAAAATACCGAAAATCAGATCAAAATATTAGCAACAAATGAATTAAATTGAACAAATGAACAAATGAACAAGTCAAATTTATTTATTTTGAAAGACACGTGAATTTCAGGCATTTAATTAATTAATACATAAATAATGTCTGACATCAAAATGCAAAGAAATGTTTAAACTTTTGAGATGTTGCTTGATCATTTTGATCTTTTTCACCAATTATTATAATTGATCGATTAAATTTGTTTTAAAAATAGATTTGTCCATGCTAACATTATTCATTTAATAACCAATACATTCAATCAGTTAAGTGTTCTTTAATAAAGTGTTAAATATTTTTTTGAATTCGATAATAAATTGAATAAAATTATATTCAATACTTCAATATTAGAAACTATTCATTAAATATCTTCTAGGACACTTTCTCAAGGAAAATAAATATCAAATATTTCTTTGTTCAAGTTAAATATCAAGGACAAAACGTTCATTTCATTGACAGTAATCAGTAATTTGTTTTAAAAATTAAACTCAAATTGTCTACAAATTGTATACCTTTTAGAATTTGAGTACAAATAAGCCAGGATACTTTACAGGGTACAACTTGTATTCGTTAATTTCTTCATTCTATGTAAGTTTTTTCACATGATCATTCCTATAATATGATGTTTTAACATTTGTTAGTGTTATACATGAAGTTGCTAGATCATTTCGATCTATAATTCAGAGTTTAAATTTCATCGAAATTTATTCTATTGTTTTGTTTTTGTAATAAATATTTAAATATAGAGAGAATTCTCTTCATTTATATAAATGAAATATTTTGCAATAATTTAAGTGATGTCCATCGAGAGGCTCACAACCAGACTATCCGTTTCATATCCATTTAAAAATTTATATTTTCCTCAATACTCTTCTAATAAGCAATAAAATCACTAAACTAAACAACCAAACAATTTATTTGAGCAATCACAATTCTCACAAATCCCACAATTTCGCTTCAAATTATTATTCATCTCTGATTTTTTTCTATTTTTTCTTTTTTTTTTGCAATTATATTCATTTTTATTACTCATATATAATGTTTGCGTTTATATTCTTTAAATATTAATAATATCGTGACTTAAGCTATCATTTAATATAAATCATTGAATAAAACGTCTCTTTATATTCAATAAAATTTAAATTAATGAATATAACGATAATATTCCTGAGTTTTGTAATTCAGCCTTAGTTCGCATTTAGGACTAAAAATTTAAGTATTGGTAATTCAAGAAATTGGCTCAGAATATAATCGAAGACATTTTTCATTTAAATATTTGCACTTCTCATACATTAATAAATGATATGATATTCGACACAAAACTCATGACTATCACGAAATCGACTTAAATATAGTTTAAGTCTTTGGAAAATTATTTTAATGGAAATTATTTTCCGCTCGAAATTAAATTAATGTAACGTTTGATAAAATCGTTAGAATTGTTTTAAAAGACATTAAAAATCAATTTGAAATAAATGCTAAGTATTTGTTGCTTTTGTTGATTGTGTTTTAAATATAGATCCGAGTGTTTAGAGCACAGAATAATCGAATGAATGCTCAGAATTTGAGTAAACAAAATATTATTGAATCAACAACTTATTGAAACATCGATTTCTTACTGCTTTTTGAGACCTATAAATAATTCAATGAAAATATTTATGAATTTAGGTTTCATTTAACAAATAGTTTATCAATACTTATAATGATTTGTATTAATTGTCTGATAGTAAAGGACAGGCATTTAAAGTCATTATTCACTAAAACCTGAAGTAAATGTTATTTAGGATCCAATTATTAACACATTTGAGTTGACAGTCAAGTGTTTGTTTGATTGATTGCTTTTTCTTTAATTATTTCGTTTATTCCTTATATTTTTTGAACAGTTAACGCATTTTTGTGATTTGAAAAACATTTGGATTTGTTGTTGAATTTGATTCAATTTTATTGATAATATCGAATTAGGGGAGTATTGATGAAAACCAAGACTAATGGGATATGTTAGGGCTCACCCCTCAGTTCTAATCATTAGTTTCCAGTTGTGTGGTGTTCCCAAATGCTCTACAATATTGTAAAACATTTGAATGATTTTCGATAAGACATAATATGGTGTATAAAATGCTTTCCTCTGCCGAGAGTTGTGTCGAGATATAAGAGATGAATGATTCACATTTAGATAAGTGATGCGGCACTCAATCGGCACAGCATCAGAAGGGCATCGGCTGCTCTCCACTGCAATTTGAGCCAATCATTGCCAATAAAGAGATATAAACGAGACTTTTTGTCAGTAGTGTCACAATCAAGTGAAGCGAAAAGTGAGCTATTTTTAAGTGACTTCAATCTTGTTTTTCATTGTTCGCCGACAATAGTATAAAATTCTGCCAAAAAATATTTCAAAAGAATTATTTTATTTCTTTTCATAAATATTTTTGCAAACCTTTCACTTTGTCTGAGAATAGAAATAAAATTTCAAAAATAAAAACCTATTGATTGACAATCGCTTCACATTCGGCCAATTCATGAGAATAATGACATCATTTTAAAAAATAAATAAATATCACTATTTTTACCCAATTCTTAATCATTATATTTGGTTTGTTTGCAGTTCGCAGTCATTAATAGGAATCAAAATTTACATAAAATCCTCATTCAAAACATGTTTATAAATAATTATTGATTTGAAACTATTTTTTGATATAATTAGAAATTATTCCGAAATGAGTTCTAAATAAATGACTCAATGAATGAATTGTTTGAAGTCATCAAAATGAAGCTCTTAAATAACAATATCAAAATTAGCTTGTTTACCTAATGAATACAACATTTTAATGATCATCAAAGGCCTATTTAAAAATCAACTTTTCCAATAATCAAGTTTTGGCTCTAGCTCAATTGATTCTCATTGAGAAATATTGAAAATCTGTTTTAACCAAAACATTTTGAAAATCTCCACATCTCTAAAGATTTTGTTTAATTTGAGTAAAAATCTTATAAATAAATAAATAATTTATGGTTTGGTTCCAAGAAATTGGAAATTCAGTTAAATATCTGGAAATACTGTGAAGACTAAGAATATTCTTAGAAATATTGACTCAATTTACTGAAACCTAAAATGTTTGGTTGAATTTGTAAGCATTGATGTTAAGGGAGTAGTGTTGTGAGTTGTGCTTGGTCATCGGTAGCTCAACTCAAAAGGCTTTGAATTGATTTCAGAAATATTATGCAAACAGTATTAGAGATGAGAGTAAAATGTTTAGTATTTGTGAAGTGGTTTAAAACTATTGATCACGTATTGGGTATTGAGTATAGAGTTATGAGATGTTAAACATTTATGACATTTATTGGATAAAGAGGTTGAGTCGGATCCCATCCCATCCCAATTCATAGATTAGATAAATATAAGGCATTACGTAATGCAGTGGTTGTGAGTTATCTTATTTTTGGATAAATCTGTCAGCTTTTGAGTGCATTTACGATCAGAGGAATTAGATTTGGACTGATTTGCGGTAACCATAAGAGCTTTACACGAGTTGAGTGCCTCTCAACAGATCTGCTCAGAGAGTGTTAAGCGAAGCAATCAGACTCTCAATTGTGGCAATGGATGCGACCTATCGGAGCATTGCTTCTGCACTGGTAGGGCATTAACTGCTTAGGATAACTGTGTATTGAGCACAGAGTGAAGCGAAGCCAAATCACAAGTGAAACCATAAGACAGGGCGAAAACCACGCGTCAAGTTTGATATAAAGTGAACAGAACGAGCAGAAAATTAAGTGCTGGCACTCGGAGGAAATAACCCGAAAATAAATGACTTTAGCAGAGAAAAAGCGATTTTGCTTTTGCTTTACTTCGGAATAAAAGAGTCAGAGGAATGAGCGAAGAATGACTGAACAGAGAGAAAGAAAGCCAAAGAGAGGGCACACACCAAATGAGTGGAGTGACTGAGAGAGCAGTTAAGCAAAGAGAATGACTGAATGAGAAAATGGTTTAGTATTTGGAGTATTGAAGAGAAAGAGAGAGAAACCTAAAGCGGCGCACAGAATAAATGTAATAAATTGGCGCTATTTTATGCATTGAGCCATAAAGTGAGAGCAAAGCTCTTAATCACTTCTCGCCATTCTCTCCACTGCTGCTGAGGCTGTCCTCACTCTGCGCTCATTGGCAAAGCAATGCCAAACATTATTGCAATAATTTAGTTGATAAAAAATTGATGACATCCCCATTAGAAGGCACAGCCACTTCACACATTAGTGAGTTGTCGACTACTGAGTTTTTATGCAGAACTACCCGACTCACTAATTGATCAGCTCTTCAGCTGTGCTATTATGCCAGCGCTCTATCAATATTTGTATAAAAAGGCAATGAATTTAAGTGAAAATGAATTACTGTTACACTGTTTTGCAGCGAATGAGTTAAGCAATGATTGCAATGAAAGGAAACATCTAAAGGGAATTGTGAACAGCGCTGAACAGCTCTCAACAGCGCTCCACATAAAGCACTGTTATTCAGCATCACTCAAACCGATCAATAGTGACATACAAGTGATTGTGCACTACTTATCTATAGGTTAACTATAGGCCAACCCATCACTGGCTCTGTCTTTTCAAAATAGAGAGAAAGTCTTTCTAATCACAATTCGATTACTTAATTTAGATTCAAATAAATATTACATGGCTTACATCATCTCTCAGCCCTGGTAATCAGGAGCAGAGCACTGAGAGGAGTAGTGAGAGGAGTAGTCTGGGCACAAATATTATTTTGATTGCGGTGTTTCGCCTTTCATCACCAATGTTTACACTTGGATTGACTTGCATTTAGAGCTGCATTTGAGATGTGATCAAATCTAAAAGATGTTATCAAAATGTTATCATTAATAGTACTTTACTTTTAGAAGAGTGAGTTGAGTGCCGCACATCAGCAGCACATGTATCCAAAAGCCTTATATTTATGAGCAAAGGAGAGGACATAATGCTTATTATGAGATCGATCTGTGAGAGCAATGTTGAGCCACCGCTGAGCGCAATGTAAATGAATTGATATTAGATTTTACTGATATTATAACCACTCAAATGGCAGTCACTTTGAAAAATCTTATCCTTTAGTAAATGTTGCATAACGTCAACAAAAAAATAAAATTAGCAAAAAATATAGCATTTTTGGTATCGAGGGATAGACAGACAAGAATTGAGCTGAAAGGGGAAGACATCCATATAAATGAGAGCAAAAGTTGAGTTGAGCGGCAATTGTGTGGATGGCATCTCTTTGGACATATAAGAGAAATATTATATGAATGAATTGTCGAACTCAATGGCACAGAGAGATGCCAGTCGAGCAAAATGCAAGCCTTTCACTGCTTTCTCCCAGCATTTGCTTCGATTGAAAGATGATGTGCTCTATAATGACATTAACGACATTATAACCATTGAGCCAATAGTCAAGCCTTTCAAAAGAAATCTATTTCTTTAGTGAATGTATTGAAAATTATTATGAAATGCTTCACTAGTCATAAGCCGATAAATTTATTTATTTTCTTCTACCAAAGCACTGGATAGGGATCTAATGTACCAGTGATTGATTGGACGGAACATCTCATAGACGACGAGACACACAAATGAATAAAACACAAAATTGAGAGAAACGTCTCATACTTTGGGCAATATTTTCATAAATATAAATGAGATTTAAGAAGAAGTTTTGATTCTTGACAAACAAGTCATCAAATTTAACGAATAATAAATTCATTGAACTTTATCATAGTGTCTAAGTTAGCTAGATTACTTTTATACATTACTCTCGTAGATTACTTTAGAAGGGATTCAACGACAGGAGAGCTTTTTAAGCCTAAAAATGTTTGACTAACGTCTCTCTCAATGGAAAATCTGAAAGAATAGAAAAATAAGAAAAATAAAGTCAAACGACAATTGCTTTGATTTCCGTCATAAGTATGTTGGAGTGGTTGACATAGCCTTCAATTGATGGATGGATGGATGGGTGGTCGCAAAGGCTGCAAAATTGGTGTTATTTTGACTGCTCTTCGATTGCAAATAAGATATTTGTAAGTCTAACTGATTTTTCAATTTTCTCTATTGTCTGCTCTGATCTGCAGAAGTGGGGATCAATTGGGAAATGGACCGAACATAAAGTGCTGCTATTGATAGCCGTCAATGACTTTTCCCAACTTTTCCTATTATTATGATTTGTGATCTCAAGTGAAGTTTATTTGGATCACAATATAAGTGAAGCCAAATAATAATCACTCGTTTTTCAATCCAAGAGATTAGTCGACGCTTTTTATTATTGTTGTTAATATTGGAGGCCGGGGTTCATTGGTGGCCATCACTATTCACACGTCCCGATGCCATATAAGTATCATTGATATTGTGTGTGAATTTGAACGGATTTGTCAGCGCTTAGACCTCCAGTCGGACAATGAAAGTCAAGGGTCGGTCCATAAGAGGATTAGAGATTGGCTTTACTTCGCTCACAACTCAATGGAAATGTCTGACGACTTTCAATGAGACAACGCCTTGAAATACAAGACTTACTGTTTTTCTCCATTCATTTCACTGTATTTTCTCTTTTTATTCAATAGAAGACAAACTTAAGACCAAAGCGTCTGCAGAAGTGGAAGCGTTTATTCTTGTGGTACAGGAATACAGGCTTTGAATTAAAAAATATTTGAAAAATAAGTTGAAAATAAGTTTTCGCTTTTTTCGCCCAAAGATTTTCTTTTCACGGATCGGGGTTTCTGTGGAAATATATTTCTTTTAAGAGGAAACTTATGTGTTTTAAATTAGTTTAACCATTATTTCCAAGCGTGAAATTGTATGATAACTACGAAATAATTTTGTTTCACATTTTACTCGTTAAACTTTTCAAGTAATTATCGACTAATGCTTTCCAATAGCGAGAGAGAGAGAGAGAGAGAGAGAGAGAGAGAGAGAGCTGCTGTGAGCAAGGCACATAATAAGAGATATGAGCAAAGGATTCTCTGGTGAAAATTTACATAATTACTAATTGCCTTTCACGAAATGGTTAATTGCGGCCTTAGTTCACAGATTGTATAATTTATGCAAATGTTTTTGAAAATAACTTTTTTGGGATTAGATGTCGTGAAAAGACTCTAAAAGTGAAAATAAGTGCTCTAAAGGATGACATTCATTGGATTCGTACTTAAATTAGTATTAGTGCTAATTATCAATGCATGGCTAAGCACGTGATGGCTTCACAATTATTATATTCAATACGAAATTATATATTAAAACTAGGCTTTCCTTTCTTCAATTCATATCTAAACTTTTGTTTTGATTTTTATGAAAACATTTGCGAAAAACAATAAACATTTTCTATGAATATTAATATTATATTTGTATTCATATAAATGTTAATTCGTTTTTGTTTCCATTTGCGTCCATTTATTGCATTCAAATCGAGTAAAATAAATATAAAATTAAATTTGAATATAAACTGAAATAATGATGATTTCGATGCAAAAGTCATATTTTCGACTCAATTGAAAGCTTAGGAAAAGTTTAGAAAAAGTTAAATAAATTAATGAGTTGTTAACAACAAGTTATTCAAGAATCAGATGAAAGCCGTTTTCAATGGCTTTTATTGTTACCCAGAATATAATTGTGAGCCTATTATGAGAAAAGTGAATGCAGTTTATGTTGTGTTTTGTGATTTACGACATCAAACTTAACAATAATAGGTCTAAATCGTTGCACTCATCCTAATGGTATGTCAGCCATAAGAGTGGTATTTATAGTTTTCGGATCTTTTCTAACGAACAATAGTGAGCTCACGATTCGCTTTATAGCAGGAAATCATTTGAAACGATGCGATGCGTTGCCATCAGCGATACCACTCCGGCTTCCCTGTGCCGCAGCATCTCTCGTTGCAGTCAATCTACATCTTAAAACATTTTATACCAGCCCTGTGTACATCCTCTCCGCTTTTGGTCAGTCATCTCGAAAGCCAGTTTTCCCGCTTTCCGTTTTGGTAATATGAGAGCAACTCATACAACGACAACCATTGCGCTCATCTTCCGTCCAACAGTTACGACTCAAACCGCCGGATAACAACCAACTTTGTGCCGGATATTTATGAGATCATTCCAATAACTGAATGCTCACATCTCAGGCTCTCCTCTCAGGCTCTCCTCTGGATCTGAGTTTACGCACAAATGATTACAGTATGCTATCAACTAATATGTCCTCTTATCTAATGCTCCGACAGATCTCTAATAACTTTTATTTGATTGAAATGCAAATATCTTTTTATAGGAGAATCAACTTTTATTAGCCATCATTTAGAGTCAGTTATTTTGAGTGGAAAATAAAAAAATCAAGAATTTTATTCATAAATCAATACTATTTTAGACTAATTTCTAAAAGCATTGGAAAATTTTTCACATAATTAGCAAATGAATGCAATTATTAATGATATTGAATCCCAAAACTAATGACCGAATTAATTGTTAGTCAAATGAATGTGAATAACATTTTCCTTAATTTATTCAGTTTTGGAGGCTTTCCTTTTCTCCTGTTATTACACATATTCTGTGCGCTACGAAACCATCTATAGTTTCAACGCCTAAAATCATACTTCACTGCAGAGCTCTCGCTTTCGAGTGAAGCAAATCGATAGACGATATCCAAGGAGTATATCATCCAAGAGATTCATAAATATTTATTGTCTTTAACCAAATTGATGATAAAATAATAAGAATTAGATTATTTTGTTTAATCAAAACAGATGAATGAGTTGAGAATGACCATGATCAAATAATTGAGTTGATTTGATTTGAATAGATGTTTGAAAATTTGAATTTATTTTTCATTATTCAATTGAAAGATCGGATAATTGAATATTTATTCAAAACTTTTATCTATCAGTTTTGATATTTACTCTGCTTTGAAAACTCATTATTCATTTCCATTGATAAAAAGTTGAGTGAACACAAACACACACTGAGTTTGTATATCCTTTTCAATTGTGTTTTCCCTCAAACAGAATGAAAATTTCTCTCATTTAGTCGAGACGTTAAAAATTATAGCAATAAGTTTGGAAAAATAGTTTAAAACATTTTCCCTTCAGAATAAAGGGAACCAATTAAACAGTCACTTATGAATAAAAATGAGGGCCAGCCATGCGATCCTTCAATTTAGTTAAGAAAACTTCTTTATATCTATAATTTTTATTGAAAAATATAAAACTTAAAGTCAAACCATATGTCAAACTCATTAATATTGATATTTAATTCAATTTATTCTATTTTTTTGAGAAATTGATATTTGAATTGAAGTATGCGTTGGAGTGCATCACAAAAACTGTTGAGAAGTAAATGAAATACTCATTCAAAACGATTACAAAAAACTATTATTCGTTATATTTTTTCGATATATTTAATGAATAGAGAAATGTATTCATCGATTGGAAAATGATTTTAAATGATATTTTTCTATTTAAATGCCAAAAGAAATAGCTAGCTAATTGATAAATGTCATTTTCAGCCTTTCTTTTCAGTACAGAGATAACTCATAGAATTAGTGGGACGAAGGGGACGACCGAAATGTGTCGGCCAAAGAAGTGTTCTTTTGTTGATTCAGTCGATAAAAATTAAGTCGAAAATCAAATAATAGAAAAATAGTTGGTTTTTGTGAGGGTTTGTGAGGTGTGGAGAAAAACGCGTTTATTATATAACATTATATAACGATATTTATGATTATGAGTGCAAAGCGGGTATTGATTTAGAAGTCAAGTCTATGCAAGTGTGCAATGAATGCAATCCATTACAGTTAAACACAATCTAATTCATACATTAGAGCTCTCGGAGTAGTCATACAGTCATTATGTTGTGTGACGAACGTGGAAACTGAAACAGGTGCTTATTGGCCAAATCGTATGGGCACAGTATGGGCTCAGTATGGGCTGAGGACGGCCACAATAAAAGCAATGTGTAAATGAGCCAAAATTAGACTATTTAGTGAATATGAATGAAAGCAGAGCTAATTTGGCGCTATTGTCAACCATAATGTCGACTGAGTAAAGAGAGACCCAATTCAATGAATCGGAGGGGAAGACAACACAAATTGAAGCAAAGCAGCCAAAGCAGCCCAATATAACCGCATTTTATCCCTGGTCTGTCCTTCCACTCGATGTGAGGTTGAGAATCAGGCAGAGGCTGAGGCTCAATGAATTTTGAATGAAGCCACTGCTGTTATGGTTGTGCTGAAAGTAACACAAACCTTCTATTATGTGAAATATCTAACCGAAACACAATTGCTTTTATTGTGTTCACGTATTCTGTGCCGACCCCTCCACTCCACTTCGGTGTACATAATGTAAAATCCTTTCTCCGGCCTCTCTCTGGCACTCACTTTAATATTATAAAAGACTACTTTTGCTCTCAACTTATATGCAATTCGTTTCAATTCAGGGATGCGCACAGATGTCGATCACTCCACCGAAATAGAATATGGATAAAAATATATAAACCACATCATTTTGATACACATAATGAGTCCCTCTATTAATTAAATAAATATATAGATAAATAAGAGTCTATATAAGTCTAAACCACTTTTAAGATGAAATTTTTGAATGGATTTGTTATAATTGGATAAAATTACCTGGGTTATTGAAATTTAGTTGTAGTGAAAAATGGGAGTCTTCTCTCCTTTCGCTCTCCATCCCTGATTATAGTATGCGTTGGAGCGGTTTTCTGCGGCACTTCAATTCTCTACACTTTTTTCACTGAAAATGCTTTGTATTGAGTAAGTTGTGTCGAAAAAATCTATTGTATTTGTGAGGGAACAGTGAGGAGCAGTCAATTCAGTCAATTTTTTATTTGGGTTCTGTCATAGTTTTTGATAGTTTTTATACGCTTAGAGTTAATACAATATCGACTGCTTTCCTGTCAGCAGTGAGTGCTTTGCAGTTAAGCCATTATTTTTGAGAGAATGCTTTGAATTTTGAAAAAAGTGATTTCAATAAAAACAACACAAAATTCAATCAAACTTTTATATACACTTCACTCATATTTTTGATACAATAGTTTTGAGAGAAATTATTTATTTGAAATCTATGTTTAGATTTGAAACCAATACTAAATCTGTTAACTTTTGATCGGAGCCCTCGAAGTCAATGGTTTGTCGATAGACCACCGAAATCGAAAACTGACCCATAATTATAGGTTATACCCGAGCAGACAAACCCATTTTTCACAAGCTTTTCGTCAATTTAATCGCGACCAGAGAATTGGGCAAACAGTCAGTTCCCATGATTTAGAGGTATTTTTTCAAATTAAAGTCAAAACCATTCATAGGATTGTAGTAAATGTGAGTTTAGTTTATTAGAGAAGAACTCATTTGAGTGAAATCGACACAACATTTAACAATAGATAGAAATAATAGCGAAACACAAACTACTGAAACAGTTTCTCATATTTTTTCTTTTGGTTCCCATAGGCTTTCCATAAGCATTGCCTCAGAGGTCTGATATCCTTTTGGCCACATTTAGAGCCATAACGTCGAGTAGTGATCACATATCAGTCATGAGATATACCTTTAGGGCAGAGCGGAAGTGAGCCATTAAGCATTTGTGCCATCACTAGCCGTCCCCAACACTACCTTTTGAGACAGTGCTGGTCTCTAATCATTGTGGAGGTGGTAGACCGCTGTCGGGACTGTCAGGTCTGAACGTCTAATATAAGAGTGTGAGTGAGTGGCGGAGACTCTCTGTGTTTATGACTTTTGGTAGTAAATAACGATTTTATACGCTTTGAGTTTAAGTAATCGTTGCGTTG
>JAQGBD010001340.1:0-16824 GCA_034698165.1 Punctoribates punctum | reverse complement strand
TATTGATGACCTATTGATGACCTATTGATGACCTATTGATGACCTATTGATGACCTATTGATGACCTATTGATGACCAGTATATCATTGATTTGTCTGAAGTGAAATCAATCAAAACTAATCGTCTCATAGATCTAATTTTTCAACAGGTTTATCCTGGAGCATTTCCTTACTCACAGACTATGCTGGGGACTTCAAATCCTATCTTAGGGTAGGATCAAAAAGCTAATAGTTTGCATCTTGGCTATTTTGAGCAAATTTCAGCTGATTTTTAAACAACATTTGAAATGTTTTAATAATAATAAATATCTGAATATTTATTCAATTTAAAGGTATTAACAGATATTAAGAGTAAAAAACAATACAAGCGTTCAGACAATTGTCGTACGTATCGATGTATTCACAAAATGAGTCATTTAATGAGTGGCCAATCAGTTGTCAATTGGAAGTAATGCAGTGTTTGTTAGTTCACAACAAATATAACTAATGATTAAATCGAAATATTTTCCTATATTTTAAATATAAGTTCTTTTGAAGAGATTTTAGTGCTTTCGGTAAAGAAATCACTTAATTATATATTTAATTATTATTACAATATTTGATAAAACATATAAATAGTTATTATCTTCAAACTCATCATAAGATAACACAACAGCGACAATATCGCGGCCGAGGCGTCACTGACGGCGGCGGAGTTACCGGTGCGAAGTAGGCGTGAACTTTGAGGTCTGGCAAATGGTTCTGAAAACAAAAACCATTTTTAGATTTGGAAAACAAGGAGTAAATAAAATCAAGAATCCAGAAAAAGCCTCAGAATAAGTGCTTTAAAGAGGCGTCGCCGAGGGGTGGGTATAGCCTTGGATTTAAGTCCGAAAAAAGCTTAGACTCCACCCAAATACCCTCTGAGCGGGCGATGCCTGGTTTTAAAAAATTGTATGGAATAGAGAACTGACTCTTAATCGCCGAATGCCAGCCCTTGTGATGAGCTGACAGTCATATAACTCGATTCGTTGCAAACTGTGACACGTTATTAAATGATCGAGGGATGCGTCAGTGATTAGCGGACAGTTATCCAGTTCGAGGACTGCTAAGTGTTGAGAAGAACAGGCACTCGTTCCCAAATGCCTGATTCCCTCGTCTGTTATGAGTTCGCAGTGGGAAAGACTCTAAAAATGTTCAAAAGATTGTCATTCGGTTCAATGAATGGCATTAAAAATACCAATTTTTCGAGTGACGGACAGCCGACCGCTAAATACGAGAGCGTCGAGTCTGTGATGAGAACACATTCTTCGAGATCCATCTTCTCGATGGAGTGACAATTGCGAGTCAGTGACTGGAAACCGGTGTCTGTGAACTGATTACAACCGGAAACCTCTAAGGTTTTCAGTCCATGACAGCCCTGTCCTAACGCCACCAAAGAAGCGTCAGTCAGATTAGAACAATTTGAAACACATAAGTAATTGACTAATTGACAGTTCTGTGCTATGCTCTGAATGCTATCATCAGTAATGGCGGAACAGCCGTGAAGATTAAGCACTTGCAGGTTATGACAGCTCTTTGAAAGAGCGATCACCGCCTCGTCGTTAATGAGAGGACACATTTTGCTAATGAAGGCACTGATTCGGGTGCACCCAATCACCAACTGCTGGATTCCCGATTTGGTTATCTGTTCGCACCACGAAATGTTCAGGTGTTCCAAATGGAGACATCTCTCACTGCATACCACAAATACAAGACTGATAGCCACCGATAATAGAGGTTTAATATTCTAGTAATTCATACCCGAGTGCTCTCAGGGAAAGGTCTGTTATTTCACTACAAGAGCCAAGATTTAGATGTAATAGTTTAGAGCAGTGGACACTCAGGTTCTGACACGTCCTGCAAAAGAATCCATCATTTCTGTAAACTAAGTGACCATAACATACATATCCGTTAACTTCTTGCAGTCGTTTAGATTTAACTCTTCGATGTTATTACAGTTTTGAGCAAAGGTTCGAAGAGCGCCGTCCGTTACGCTCTTACATCCTCTCAGACTCAACCTCTTCAGGAAACCTCCGCAACGACGCGATATGTTCTCAACGACCGGCCCTTCGATATCAGTCTGAAAGTCAAACAAATCGACTCTTTGCCAATTACTGCCGTCCAGTGCCAACACATTCCAGCTCTGAGGGGACAGCCATTGGTTATTGTTGTGATTAAAGCAAATTAATAGAAACCTTAGAGACTTGAGCGCAACGACAGAGAGAGACGACATCCAAATACGAGAAGATTCTCAACAAAAGCTCTTTCGGTAGCTTTTTGTTAATCAACGCCTCGTCCTCTATATTAACGCTTACTTTAAATATCTGTCAAATATTTTGTAAACATTTTATTATTAATTGGTCTCTGATTTAAACATTTGGTGGAAGATAAGGACATTTAGTTATAAGTTATAACTAAATATCACTGAAATGAGAAATCAAAGTATTGGGGAAAATGTTATTCAAAGAGATTTGTTATTAAAGCAAAACTGAAACCAATAAAAACCAATGAGAAAAATGTCAAACGAAATGATAAACAAAGAGATGTAGTGATTGACATACAGAACATCCCAAACGGTTCGGCATTTTATTACAATTAGCGTTAAATTGAGACAAATTAATGGCATTTAAGTGATAGCAATGATAACTGTTTCTCGAATTGATATTCATTTAAACAAATGCTTCAATAGATTATAGAGTTGTTTATCACTTAATTATTTGAAATAAAAACCTTTGATTTCTTTGATTCGTTGGCTTTTGACTTAAGACAAGTCAAATATTTGACGCTATTATTCAAGTTTTTCATTACATTTCATTAAAAATATGATTTTGTAAACACTTTTCTTTGTTGAAAGTCAATGATTGTATTGACTGTAAAGGAGAGCCATAACTGAGTGAACGACTGGCGACTCAACTATCAAAACATTGGACTCAATGCCAGCCTTTAATATCAGCTGTTTTTCATTCAACACAACAAACGCTTTGCATAACATATAAGACATTTGTCTGACTCTCACTTCGATTGTCAATCATTTTAATCGACTGACAATCACTTCTTTGCCTTTAAATTTCAACATTTGTTTTAAACCAATCAAATGAACAATAATTAAGGGATAATAAAAGATGTAAACCAATACTGACCCCATTGGTGTGCGAAATGAGTGAACAGTTTTTTACACTTTTATTCAAATTCATACTTTGAAATCGCTTTTGACTGTTAGTCAACCGTTTATTTCCGATTTCAATGGTTTGCGTTGAAATCATTGTCCAAAACTTAAATCAAACATTTGATTCAATTGTTTTGATTGAGACAAACATAGTGTCAGTGGACAGCCATAACTGCGTCGCACTCTATGCACAGCTCTACTCGAAAACAGTCAATAGAGAGCTGACAAAGCGATCGCACTTCACATCAATTAATAGACAACAAACTTCACTTCACTCCTCTCCTCTCCTCTCCAAACAGATATCCAATTAATAGTTGCCTCTAATTAAGTGTTCCAACAAATGACTAAATTTAATGTTTTTATTGAATGTCGTATAAAAACATTTCTGAAATACTTATAAACCACTACTCGGGTGGCAAACAATTGGTGAAAATTGTCCACAAAATTAGAACTGTTTTAGATATGGATGGGTGCGGCTCTTCACTGGTCATTGACCGCACACACTATCACATAAATAGATCAGATAGTAATCAAACGAAGAGATTATCTTTTATTTGAGGGAAAAGCGAAAAGTGATAGAATTGAATGATTTATTGAATGAATGCTTTTTAGTGACAAAATATAAACTAAAGAACCGGTAATTCAGTTACTGTTGTCTTAAATAATAAATTATTAAAACGAAGAAAACGTTTGAAACCATTTTGTGCTCAAATGTTTGGAGTTTCCTCTCTATTGGGTTCACAAATACCTTAACAACGAAAGAGACAATCATTGAGTCAGTGATTTGTTGCAAAAGTATTGAGTGGTGTCAGACCTGATTGAGGCGGTGGTGGGCCCGCATTGGGAGGCATAACATGAGACAGAGAGCCGGGATGTACGGCGTGATGCGGCACTGGTGGTCCTGCTTGAGGAACATGTGAAGACATCATATTATTCTGATCTCCTATTACTGGTTGGGGCTGACCCTGTTGTGGGCCGGGCTGTATCCCTATCGCTAATAAATCAATAATCAATTAAATTGAGTCCAAATGTATTGTAAGAAAAGTTAGATTCAATGCAATGATAAGAATGAAAGCAGTGTTAGAATGACCGCAACCGCAGCAAAAGTCACGACCGAAGCCAAGCGAGTGAGACCCTTATCAGAGCCCTATCCCATTGTGACCAAAGTTGTGCACAAAGAGAGAGAAAGTGTTTTAAGCGATAAGTGATTTCAAGCAAAGCGTAAGACTATTATCAGTAAGACTTTGGCCACAAAACAAATGACTCACGAGTTGGAGCTCCGAACTGATTGATCGGTGGCTGATGTGGTGACACTTGTGATGTCATTGGAGGCGACGCCATAGGCATTGGTGTCATTGACGGCTGCGATGGACCTGTCATTTGCGCCTGAGATACATGCGGTGCTGATTGAGGCACACCCACAGGTTGTGGAGGAATGGGTTGAGCCAAGGTTTGCACTGAAGTAGGATGAGGTGGAAGTGATGGAGGGGGTGCGCTATGCATTAAAGGTTGCGACGAGGGGGGCATACTTTGGGGAGGGAGTAATGGGGGCTTTTGCTCATATGATGGGTTAACTTGTGAGGGATGGCCAGCGAACTGAGGGGACTGCGGGAATACTTGCGGTGGAACGGGTGCTCTGTTTGGTATTTGCTGTACCGGTGATGGCGGCGGTTGTCCGACCATAGGTTGGGTCTGTGGGACCACCAAATTTTGATGTAAAGTTTGTGGAGGTGCCGGAGCTGTTAGAGGAGCAGATATTGGTTGTGGTGGTGTCGGTTGTGGCAATTGCTGCGGTGCTGTCATTGGTGGTGGTCTTTGCCACGATGTGTAGGCCATCATTGGAGGTCTGGCCGGAGCTGAGGGAGGGATTGAATGAAATGTTCTCTGTTGCGAACCTTGAAGTGCGTCCACTTCGGGTGGCGTTTGATTCAAGCCCTGTGTGTGTTGAGAACCCTGTTGTGATGCGAACATAGCATGTGCTTGCTGACGAGCCCTGAACTCCGCCGCCCGGAGCTGTTCCATATGGAACTGTTGTCTCTCTTGCATGAGTTGCTGTCTTTGATACTCCAGCTATGGTTTGAAATATAAATCTTTAATAAATTGAATTAACAACTGAAAGGACAGACCGTTTCTCTTTCGCGATCCATAATTGCCTCCAACTCTTCGAAATGTCTTAATTTGATCTCTAATTTCTTCATTTGTGTCTCAACCAGAAGTGCGACCAAAGATTTGATTTTTCTCTCCTCAACGGCAGCCAAATGCTTGGCCTTAACAGCAGCCGAACCCAAAGCAGCCGCCGCTGCGATCGATATCTGAGATTCTTTTATTGTCTTCTCTTTCTCTGAATCTTCTTTTATGGATTCAGCCTTTTTAGGGTCAGTCGAGCCCTTCTCAGTCTCTACACCAGTGGTCTCTTCTTCGTTAACAATTGGTTTTTCGTCGCGTTGTCCGTCGACTTCCATTTGTTCGTTGGAAGGAATGGATTTGTCTGAACTGACATTCACTGCATTTGATTCCTTCGTATCTTTTTCTCCGTTAACTTCTGTTTCCGCCTTTTCTTCTTCTTTTTCTTTATCTGCAGTTCCAGCGATTCCAGTCATTGAAAGGCCTACTTTGGGGTCGAGATTACCATCAGAAGCGGCGGCCTCAACATTCTTGATGTGGGCGTCCATTAGCGCCACCGGCACTTCATCTTTAATCTTAGCGAACTCTTCCATCGCTGCCTTAGCAGCTGAAGAGGCGATTCTTGGATCGACCACTGAGGCTAAGAAAGCAACGGTTGACATAATAGGATTTCCGGACTTTGAGAAAGGAATCGGTTGATAAGCGAGAGGCCCTAAAACCCCTCCCGAATCTTCGAGATACGGGTCTTCAATGGGTAGACGTAAGAAATGCAAAATGCATTCGTCCTGAGTTCGACTCCCGACGTGTTCACAGACCTTATTCCAGTCGTCTTTATATAATTCGAGCCCTTCCAGCAAAAGCAGAGTTTCTTGTTCTGTCCATTCGCGAGACAAAGTGGCGGCTGCTTTACTCTTGAAGTAGGCGTTCTTCTTTGCGTATTGATCCATCTTCAGACCAAAGTTGTCACTCAGAGCAGAGACACCCGTCTTGTCCTCTGACTTTATGTCAGCGCTATCTTTAGGGGTCGGCATATTCAGCATCTGAGAAGAGGCTGACTGTTGAGCGCGCGGGGGATTCAAAGGTTGAACTCCAGAGGGGGTATCAACCAATACATGGAAATGGCTGGTAGAGGGCGGACCCATTGGAGTTGGTCTGGAGTCGGCGTCCACCTGATAGTTGATTAGCCCCCACTGTTCGAGGAAAGCGTGGACACGCATTATAGCACAGACATCGCCCGCAATATTGCGCCGGACAGCAGTGACGGTGAGATACTCGGTTGGGTTGAGCCGATAGGTGTCAATCATGAAATTCCTGTACGCGATATACACTTCAGGGGATTTCGATTTGTTTCTGCCGTTAAAAAATTCGGGTAAACCCCTCCTCTCCACCGCATGAATGCAGTTATAGTCAAACCACGCAGAATACGAGGGGATTATGATATGGTTTGCCTGTTCCGTCACATTGTCGTCCGCCGAGTCGTCTTTCGGCTGCTTTTCTGTCATCAGTCGACTCGTGTTCGGAGACATGGGTTGAGAAATGGATTTATTTGTGCCATTCCTCTCTTCTGGCGCTGTCTTATCTTCGGCATCATTACTGTCTAAATCAATGAGAGCTCCGCCTTTGATTGGAGCGGACTCATTATCTTTATTGCTGCGCGGGTTAGTTGTGTTTCGCGGAAGACTAACTTCTTGTAGATTAGGTTCGGGTGAGGGGTCGTCCAAATCTTTTGTCAGATCTTCTGAGTCGTCGTCATTACCTCTAAATAATTTCTTTTTACTACTGGAGGCTGGCGCTGGACTCCGAGCGCTGCCCTTTCCGCGTCTTTTCTTATCTAACGGCGGAGAAGGAGAACGCCTACGCTTTCCTTTGGCAGAAGACACTGCCTTTCGGTCGCGTTTTTCATCAGAGGCTAACAATTCTTCGATTGTATACTTTCCGCGGGGAGACCGCCGGCGACCCCCAGAGTCGACATCGACCTCATAGTCCTCTTCGTTCATCCATTCATTATATTTATCCAAATCCAATATCCAGCGGCCATTTATCTCAAAGGGTCCGGACTTGACTTGTGGTGAGTCGGGTTCTATGTCTATGTCAACACCAGTGACCCAATTGTCGTAAGAGTCGGGAGTGTGCCACCAGTGGAGGAGTGCACACTTGTCCCGACGCAATACAACTCGAATCCATTCGTCTGACTCACCGGTCGATGGAATGGGCGGATGAACTATATGTGTGGCCTCTTCTGGTGAGTCGACAACCTTTCCCTGATGTCTCTTAACTATGTCTCGTAGTTTGAGAACCAGTTGTTTGTCCACTTCGGGAGTGAAGAAGACATTCGGCTCAACAAAGCATTTGTGGTTAACTAAGAACTTTTCGATTCCCATAAACATCTCTACGTTTCGGTCCATACGAGACGGCGACTGGAAGTCGAATCGACGCCATCCCTGGTCTGACTTGAATTTGAAGACTGACTCAAATATTCGACACAAACCGCCGCCCGGTTTGAAGTCCATAAAGCACTTCATCGGCAAACGAGTCAATGGAGGCTTTTCCACAGTATTGCCGAAGTTTTCGTCTTGGAATTGGACCAATTGAATGACCAAATTGGCCAAACTCTTGTTCGTCGGCGGATCCGCTTGAATGTACTGAAATGCAATTCGGAGATCATCAGAAACTGAGTGACACTTCCCTTATCAATGATGAGAAGGAGAGGCCGGTGTCTGGCGGTGCGTCACCAGAGCCACCGCCTAATAACTCAAATGACATTTTACTCACTTTTTTGCAATTCTTTTGAAGCCATTGTCTGACGCTTTCGAAGGATTGAATTGTCTCTGAAGACTCGAAAAAGCGATGGTTAGGTCCGCCGTCTTTACGCCTGCAAATAGGGTTCGCCATTTTGCTATTATGTACTGCTTTTGTTCGCTTGTTATCCATTGGGCTCTTATTGGGCTCTTATTCGACTCTTATTGGACTCTTATTGGGCACACATTGGGCTCAGCCTCTAATGCATAACACAGAGCACAGCACAACACAACACAACACAACACTTCATATCCAGTGGTAATGCATTTCAGCCATCAATAGATTGTGTGAAACTCCAGTCAATCAATAACTCCATTGAATACGGGTTTCACTCAAAAACTAATTACAGCTCAGAATAGCTCTCATTCTTTGCTTTCACTCAAATCCAAACTTTTTATTATTTAAGATATTTTAATCACATTTTTATTAAAATTTATTATCAATTTAAATAAAAAATGCTTTAAATATAAAATAAAAGATAAAATTTGTGAGAAATGGTCACAAATTATTTGCTTTAAATGGACGTCATTTACGTTTGAAGACGTGTTGAGATCACCAAATCATTGATCGATTGTCCACTTCTTTGACTTTAAGTTAATTCAATGGAATCAACACTTTTGGTAAATATATTTTAAGCCCTGTTTTGGCCGATTCTGACTCTTATGTGCCAACCATAGGAACCCACTTTATATGTGGTCAAAGCGATGGCCATTTTAGACAACGACGGCAACAGAATTCTGGCGAAGGTCTGACACTTCTCTTAATTTGTAAACCCTTTCCACCAAAGAGTTAGTCATTCATATCAATCGTCTTCTTATTAATTGCGTCAAAAATAGCGAAGAGATTATGTCTTCAGACTCTTGACAGATATGTTTGAAGTTTGTCTGACAGTCTGACCACTTAATTACCGATTAAACTGTTTCAAGAAGTGGTCGAGACTTTGAGTTTAATTTCTGGGCCGGACTTTAGTAACTCTTACTATACTTTTATGACTGAGTTTTGTTGGTTTTCTCAGTTTATTAATTGAAATGCGGTTTGATTTCAGTACTTCGACGACACTTTGCCGACAACTAAAGAACAGAAGGCCTTTGAGAGGAATTTATTCAATAAGACCCACAGAGCCAACGCTGAGATCATTATGTTGGACGGCCTCACCTGTGTCTACAGGAGTTCTGTTGATCTCTTCTTCTATGTTATGGGCAGTTCCAACGAGAATGGGGTCAGTCCTCTCCTATTGTTTTGTTTAAACAGAATTTTAATTAAATGAATTAAAATTTAAGTTAATTCTGGGCTCAGTTATGAACTGTTTATTCGAATCAATATCTCATATACTGAAGAAAAATGTGGAAAAACGCAATCTTTTAGATAACTTGGATATTGTTATCCTGGCTATGGATGAGATCTGTGACGGCGGGTGCGACCAATTCCTTAATAAATTTTGGTTTACATTAATTATATTTGAATTTTTAGAATTATTTTAGAATCTGATCCGTTATCTGTTGTCCAACGCGTGGCCCTCAAACCCGATGACATTCCTTTAGGAGAGCAAACAGTAGCCCAAGTGCTTCAGTCGGCCAGAGAACAGCTCAAATGGTCTCTCCTCAGATGAATTGCAATTTTATAGAAAAGATTTCATTTAAAATATATGTAATTTATTACTCTTTTGATTAAACGTTTGTTTTACTGCTATTTCAACGCTTATTATTCGATAATTCAGTTTTAATAGACTCTCAGTAGAAACAAATCAACAAAATTCAAGTCAAGAAAAGATATATTAAAGACAAGAATGTCTGTACTTTGACCTCAAGTGAGTGCGTAAAGCGTCAAACAATTGAGTTATAACTTATTAGATAACTATTTGACGAAATATTGTAGTTATCGGTGCTTTCGAGCCATCAATTGAATGCTTAGTTCACTCTTATATCAAAAGGAATTACAAAATCAGTTTCAATGGATTTGTAATTATAGATCAAAAAGTGATTAGTAGTTTGTAATTACTATTAACCGTCTTTTCTACTGAAACTCAATTTATTCGTGGTTTTTGTCTTAATCTCAAATTGTGAATCACTCTAATTCTGTGGCATTTGATAACTCAATATTTGGGACATCCTTCAGATCGTCGCTCTTTTTCTAATTCAGGTATTAATCATTTTTGTCATAATTTTTTGTTCAATAATCAAAAGAGAGACAAAATCCGAAACAAAACCAATCAATTAATTAGTTATTCTTAAAATCAATACAAATATATGACTTCGAGTAACAAATTTTGACAATAAATTCATTGGAAAGGGTTATCTCATCTCTTATTTTGTGAGAAATGCAAAGATGTGTCACCTCAAGTGAACGAGCCTAAAAGAAGCATGCTCATATTTTTATAGATATCAATTATTAAAATATTGTTTTAAAGAATTCAAAATTGGATCAAAGATCAAGTTATCTATAATTGAATATTCAATATATTCTATTGTTTTCATGAAAAGCATCGAAACAATGTTTATAATTATTTTAAATATTATTAATCAAACGAATGGCGAGTTTTACATCATTTTGTAATCGAAGAGAATTAATTCCTCTGAAGTACAAAAATCAATATTACCATTGATTTGAGATAAAAGTCAATTTGAATCCAAAAGGAGGGCCTTCTTTTCTCCGAAGAAATTAATTTATGTAACAAAACCGATAAGATTTGAAAACTTGAGTCAAACTAAAGCACTCAGATTTGAGTGTAAACTAAAGCAGTCATACAAAACATTAATTAATTGAAGTACTTTTGTTCACACAATTCACACAAATTCTAATTCAAATCTTCTTCACTCAATGTTTCTCTCGTTTGTGGTAACATAGAATTGGAAGAATGCCAACTAAATGGTGTCCCCCCTGTCAGAACACTGACCCCAACCGAAGAGCCAGTAAAGAATTGGACAAAAAAATCAATGTATGGATGAAAGACTATAAGAAGTGTATAAAACTACTCTTACTAGGTAAATCTCAAATTGTGCCACAGTAATTCTTCGAAATTTAATTTTCTGATCTAAGGGGCCGGTGAAAGTGGGAAGACTACAATCATTAAACAAATGAAGATTCTTCACATCAAAGGCTTTTCAGACTCTGAGAGGAAAGAGAGAGCGCTTGAAATCAAATGCAATCTCTTGGAGGCCATCAAAGTTAGTAGAGATCCTATTCATCACTAATTCACTATTTTCTCTCACATTATCTGTTTGTGTATTTTTTAAATTTTATTATATTACCAGAGATAGACAAAGTCCGAGACCCTAGGGGACCATAGTGGCAGGCCAAATTGACCACTTGTATAGGGGGCCAAATAGGAAAACCAAAAATGGCCGCTTTTCGGCTAAATTTAGTTATTTTGGACAAAATCCAATTACCCCTTCCCTTGTCTAACCGTTAAATTGTTTATTGATAGCGAAATGAAAGATTTCCCCTCAATTGGTACACTCACACGATGCTTATTATAATGTGCTCAGGACCATTTTTAACATTCTTTTCTGATAAGATATTATAGAAATTGAATACTGAAAGAGTTAAACAGATTTATTGGAATAAATTGTTGTCAATAATTGAAAGACAATCCAAATGACTGATAAATATATAAATGTTTGTGAAATTTGTTTTATAGGAATTGACGGCAAATATGCTTTACATCAAACCTCCGGTCACTTTATCAAACTCTGAAAACCAGAACAGTTTGAATTTTGTCCACAACTTGGATATGACAAAATCTGATAGCTATGACTTTCCGGATGAGTTCTACGAACACGTTAAACGTCTTTGGAATGATCCGGGCATTCAGGAGTGCTATCGTAGATCTAATGAATTCACTTTAATAGATTGCGCCAAATAGTAATTAAATCCGTTTATATATATTTTGATCAAAACTTCACACAATCCTAATTCTGTTCAGTTTTCTCGACAAAATCGATGATATTCGAGAACCAAATTACTTGCCATCAGATCAGGACGTTCTCAACTGCCGGAAGAGGACGAGTGAAATACAGAAAATCGAATTTGAAGTCAAAATTCCACTTCAATACGGAGGAGGGTCTCAGAAATTCTGGTCAGAATTCACTTCTATTTCATTTATCAATGAGTTATCAATCGGTTCATATTTATGAAATATTTAAAGGATGTTCGATGTCGGGGGTCAAAGAGGTGAAAGACGTAAATGGATTCAAGTGTTTGATGGCATAACTGCTATACTTTTTATGGTTTCGAGCTCTGGATTCGATATGCAATTAAGAGAAGACAATCAGACAAACCGCTTAAGAGAAAGTTTGTCCCTCTTTGAGGACGTGTGGAACAGCAAATTCCTAATTGGTTCCGGGTTTATACTATTCCTTAACAAACAAGATATTCTTAAAGAGAAGATAGAGAGGGGCGCTGACATTGGAAAGTATTTCCCGCAATACAAGCAGTTTGTTATGTCAGCAAAAGACGGCGATTCGGAGGACCAGTATATACGGACGCGTTGTTTTATCCGGGAACAGTTTTTGGAAATTACGCGTAAACCTCCGGATCACAGAAAGTTCAGTACCGGTGACTATATTAATGATGGGACACAACTACACAAAAAGAGAGACTGTTTTTGTCACTTCACGACCGCGACGGACACCAACAACATTAAGCGTGTGTTTGAAAACGTTCACACAATTATTATCCGACACAGTTTGGACCAAATCGGTCTCTGTTAGCAATACTATTAACTAATTATCATTTCTTTGCATTCAATTCAAAATTTAAATTATTTTCATTAAAAACAATTTTTCCAAATAATTAACCAAAAGGTTCGGAACCAGACTTTTAGGACATTTTCTTCGATTATCATTAATTTAATGTCTAATCATTTGATATAATAATACAATAAATGACTACTTCTTTCTATTCGTAAACTAATAAACGGTTAAACTAATCAAAAGTGGGCCAACCCTCTGATGTGGAGCTCAGAAGTACCACCAATGCCTCCAACCGTACTTTGACTCTTCCATTGGAAAGTCATCGGGTAAACCAATTGTCTGATCTTTGAAATCTGGAGCCGTTGGCTTTGGTTTGGGTCGAGTGGTGTCGTGGACCCGAACCTGAGTGAAGTAACCGAGAGGTGGGCGCTCTATACCCATCTTTTCAGACATGCACTGGTCATAAAGACCCTGTTCTTTACGACAACTGAGGAATATTCCAATTAATAGATTGGATGGGAGAGGAAGGGGTTGAGTGATACTTACTACCAGAACTTGAGGTCATAGTCCGTCCATTCCATACATTTGGCCAACTTTTCCAATTCGTTTCGACAGTTTTGCTTCACTTTTCGGTAAAACTCAAGACCACAACTGGTCACAGCCTTTCCCTCATTCAAACACTTTCGGGGATCCCTTTCTTCCATTCGACATAACATGAATTCCTAATCAGTGGTCAAATGATTGGATTACATATTAATTGAATAATTTAGAGATAAAAACCTTTGATATTTGGTCACAATATTTGCCGAAATGAAGGGCCGAAGCCTTTAAGACTGGTTGGGAAACATTAATCTCTTGAACATCCAACTCCTCATATGTCGGTAACTGGACATCATCTGTGATGGGCATCACTTAACACCTGATTCTTACAAAAATTATTTTTATTGCAATTTAATTAATTTCATAAACATATGAATTGTAAACAAATTGAGGCGAAAGATGTCTTCACTGCAGAACTTCTATTCATAACTTACGCTTAAATTGTAAATAAGGTCTGAAAGTGGTTATAAAATGATCAAGCTCATTAAATTCTCTTTTAAATCAAATCCAATTGAGATTGAATTTAATTTCCCATTTCATTTATTTTTATCCAATTTTAGTTCACGTATTATATCATTTTAATTGCATTTCTGAATTGCTTTAATAGAATTGTGCGATAATTTCATTATAATTTTAAATTATCATTTCCATTATTTGGTCCTTGCTCCTTCGAATAGCAAAACATCTGTATAACGGAAAATTATGGAAAAAGCACCACTGATACAGTATCTTGTTCCATTCAAATAAATAGAATTTTGGAATTTAAAATGTATAATGAAATGAATGATAAGTTATAACTTATAACCAAATTTTGAACAATTTTTACGACGAATTAATTTATTTTAAATAAAAATTAAATTCAAGTCACAAATAATAATATAACGGAATCTCTGTTTGGTTTTGAAAGGTTTCAGAACATTTATATTAGAATATTAGAACCAATTTCTATAATTTTGTCGACAATATATATATGGGTCATAGTCTATAAACTTATATTAGAATTAAAGTGATTGTAATAAAAGTTATGTTATTTCAATGATTTTATTGTTTATTTGACAAAATTATTATCGCTATTAATCATAAATATGAATCATAAGCTATATATTGAACTCTAAAGAGGCGTGTCCTTAGTCAATAGAACAAGATCATAAAGTTAAATTGACTTAAATTCAGTAATCGCCAAGGGGGTATAGCCCAACCCCCCCAACCCCCTAGAAAATTTGAGATTTGGAGGAACCCACTGAGGTCTGGTACCTTGGTGATCACTGCTTGAATTAAAGAATATTTGTCTAAATAAAATCTGAAACAGAATAGAAATGATGTCTCAGATAAATGAATGATAGAGTTATGTCGATAAGTATTCCAAATAATCGATTATATAATTAAAAACCAATGACCATTATATTTACCCGGTGTAAAGTAGGCTTGGCCAAGGGGAGTATAGCCTTGAATACAACACCTGAGGCCGATAATTTGGAAAATACACCGGTGAAATTTTGTCGGCGAAGGCGAAAGTGTGGCATGTGGCAAGTTTAGGTAAAGTTGCATCCTCCCTTATATCTCCCCTAAAATATTTTCTTAAAAAAGCTTAGGACACCCCCTAATACCTTCCCCCTTAAGCCGAAGAGTTTGGCCATGTCAGATGTAAAAGTATTTAAATAATGTCGAAGATTGTCAGTAATATCACCTAATGATTAGCTTAAAGAATTCAATAACAGTTATTGTCTCAATTTTTTGCTCAAAGGGTAAAATTTTACTAACTTTTTTAAATAAATAAGCCTGTTTGGGGTCTGAACAGAGTTATCATGCTAAATATTAGTTATTGTTTAGTTACTTTAACTCATTCTCGTTTAGTGAAGAAATGAGTGCTTTCAAAGAATTGTAAAATAAAGTTATTTTCACTTTTGATGCGTTTGTTTTGTAAGAATTAAACCCGAATCATATGAATGACTAAACTCATAGATATTTTGTTCATCTCTTCTTTGATTTTTTGAGAATTCTATCATTAGATTAAGGAGAGGAGGCTTTCCTACAACTTTCCAATTGGAGTCTAACATAATTGACGGCCTTAACAATTATGACTTTGACCTAAATATTAACATCAATTATAATTATAATTTTCTTAATAGCATTGATTCTTCTCAAACCCTAAAATCAAAGGTACAACGAATGTAAAAGGAAAGTAAAAGAATGCCCATGTTAATGTCAGCGTTATCATTGGTTCTTTGATTTGTAAAGCTGGTAGAAGCAAGAACAATTATTATATAATTTACTGATAACTTATCAGTTTTAATAATAAAATATTTGAGTCAATCCAAGTGTCAAATAATTTGCTACGAAAGCTCTGAAATGAGATTCGATGAAAGCGATGCCACAACACGTTTGTTAGTCTAATCATTAGTCTAACCTTTACGCACAATCCAAAGGAAGACCACAAAATCTAAACAGAATTCATTGAATGTCTTTTTTATCTCATTTAGAGAGAAGTTGAATCAGGATTAGAGCTAATATAGTAGTCATCTGATGCGGAAATGTGAACCCCTTTGCAATTTGTGTCTCAACTATTCAAAGTTTTTAGACCAATATTTTTTAATATTACAGAAAATTATTGAAAACTTTTCAAACTATTGTTTTTTTTACAGTTATTGTATTGATTGAGAAAAATGTATGAATGTATGCATCGAATCTGTTGAACACTTCCTAACAATTTCATATGATTTTGCACAGTCTGGTTGCCTGGATATTATTCTTTTGAGTTCTTCTATCAGAGGAACTAATTTGTTGACAGTTTACTATATAATAATTCATTCCTCGAATTAATGACTGTTTTATACGATAGAAGTCTATCAAACAGTGATGTCTATAATGCAATCCCTCTCCGTTTCAGCGGTTAATTCGATTCAAAATATAAGTAATAATAATAATAATACTAAAAACCTGAATGGAAGTGACATCACTGTTGTGGTCATCTATTTTGTGGTGGTGTTGGCCACAGGTTTTTATGTAAGTTTCAGTCAAAGATAAAAATATAATCAATTATTAGAAAACATCAAAAGACGACAAAATTTTAGGAATCGAAATATCAGGCATGTGAGGGGTGGGGTGGGGTGGGGTGGGGTGGGGTCGAATGGGCTTTTAAGGTATGGTGCCATGTTAAGCCTTCGAAGCCTAGGAGAGGGTCGTAATGTTAACAATTTCGGTCTTCCCTCACATTCAATTAATTTTGTTTATTTAATGAATAACCAATAAAATTATTTATTCAATATTTTCAATTCATTTTTCAGGCTATGTATCGCTCAAACAGAGGAACGGTAACTGGGTACTTTTTGGCTGGAAGATATATGTTCTGGCTACCAGTGAGTCGATTAAAGAATTCTAATATTGTGTGTGTGTGTGTGAGTGAGTGAGTGAGTGAGTGAGTGAG
>JAQGBD010001339.1:0-16826 GCA_034698165.1 Punctoribates punctum | reverse complement strand
TCCCCTGCAATCGCACGGACTTAACATATGTTTTTGATTAGTGGTCTCGAAGCAGATCCGACACTCCTTCTCGACATCAAACTTATCCATTGACTTAGTCTTTGCCATATTTGAGAGCTTTTGTCTTAATTTATATATAAGTCTATAAATCTATGAGTCTTTCGATTTTATAATTAAAAACAATTTTTTTATTCGTTTTAAAACAAAATTCAAATGACTTTCAAAATTGTTTTATTGAGTGAAGAGTTCGCTCACAAATTCATTTCAATTGTTTTGCGATTGAAATCAATTCTTGGTTACAATTGTTAAGAATTTTCAATAATTTTTCAACAAATAAATTGGTTTTCAAAATTAAATTATTGGGAAAATATTCTTGGAATAAAAACGTCACTCATTTTGTCACTTATTTTAATCAAAGAATTGAATTAAAATTATGTTAATCCGAACAAACCAAAAGAAAACACACCAGGGTAAATCAGAAGTCAAATATATGAGAAAACTCAGACCGGGGACATTGGAAAATTATAACTAGGTATGATTATTTAGAAACTAAACCAATTAAAGTTACTAGATTCATTGGCTTTTCACTGGGTGTTCAAGTTTAACATATAATACCTGTGCAGCACCTGATGTATGGAATGCCCTGTTTTGTCGAACTTATCTATTATTTAATTATTAAACTAATTAAACAAATTATTCAGTGTTTTGATTGAAATATAGCCTCACTTATAGTGAAAACACAATTATATTAATAATCAGTGTTTTGTATCTCTTCCTCAATGTTAACAATATTTCCATTAACTTATTCACACGTTTTACACGTTTTTCGTGAATTTATTGCTTTTCAAACATTTATTACTCATTTAAATCTTAAAATATTTAAATACCTTTCTATCAAATTCAATAATCCGAACCATTTATTACTTTTGAGCAAAAATATAAGTCCATAAAAATTAGATTAAATTATTAGATAATTCGCTTTTCTATAATTTAACATGATACATTTAAATTTATTAATAAACTCTACTAGGCAATAAAAAACAAACTAGATCAAGGAAGTTATTCTCTTGGTTCGTCTCAAGATAGGAATTTCAATTTGTTTATCTTGCTAATTTGAAATTAGATTCAGCGGGATTTGGAACTAGTTTGTTTTTCGTTAATTAACATGGTAATTAGTTTTAGAATTAACCAGAAATTAATTGTGAGTCACAAATAAATTATGCTCTTGCTCTGAAATAGCAATAAAAATCAATAAATTGACCAAGCCTATTCTTGTGGCCGTGTGAACAGGAATTGATTCTGAGCCAAATGGTTGGCCACCCCTTTGAATAAATGATTAATTAATTCATTAACTGATATGAATATAATTTGAATTTCAATTATTCTTGGATTTAATTTAATTGTTTGGAAATAAAAGAGAATTTGTTTTTATACGAAAAATACAAATAAATTAAACACTTTTTCACCCGGAATATGAAAAAAGGAATTTTTCCCAAAAAAGGTGAATAAATTATAACCTTTTGTGTGATTCCGGTATTTAATTCAAAAATTTGTGTTTTATTTCGCATAAAAAGCGATGAAATAAACAAAAACAAAAATTTTCAGAAATATTCAAAATCTTTACTCAATTTTCTTAGTTTTCAGTTATTATTCTTAATTATAAATTATTTGTTTATTAATCTGATTAAGAGTTTTAATTAATTACTCAATTTTTTCAACACTTAGTCAACACTTGATTATCAAAATAATTCATCTTTTCTTTTGATGAAAATTTTTTTGACGGAAACTTCCGAAACATTTCCGAAATTAATTAATTATTAATAAACAAAACTCAATTGAAAAACGATTTTAACGGAAAATACAAATCAAATCAAAACTAAACTAAACTATTCTTATAAATCAATTTTCATGATTAGAAACCCTATTATTAAATAATTATTTTGATATAAATTGTTTAACAAAGAATAAAAAGGTGACAGAAAGGGTACAGAGATGACCAGGTTTATTTCACTCAGCATGAAATCCATATAAAAATCAAAGATTTTCATCAATAAAAAAGCAAAATCACCCATATTTCAGACCATTTTCCAAAGAAACCTGGTTTAAAACCACAAAAATGATCCTGGTAATTTGGACAACCGTTCCTTCCGTTGCGCACCCCCTCAAAAAATGTAATACAAAATGCAAGGAAACAATAAAACAATCGTTTAAATCAAAACATATGATTATATCTTCATTTCTTGTTTTTTGTTTGTAATCCAAAACAAAACTAATCTTATAATTAGAATAAGAGTTAAGCAAAACATTAGATAAGAGAAAAACCAATTTATTTATATCCTATGGAAGAAAGGATTTTGTATTAAAGTCGTTTTAATAGCAGAAAATCCTTAGGAAACAACTCTTTTCGTCCAATCGTTGCATAAATTAAAGCAAAAAATAAATTTTCTTAAATTATAGGATTGTTTGCGATAAAGAAAAACTATCTTTTAGTTTAAAATTAATGGGAATTACTTCCGATAAACGATTTTTTCTCCGCTCAAAACAAATTATATATTTATCTCCGAATACAATATGAGTAATGAAATTCTAACCAGCAGTGAGCAAGGTACTATTTTCCAAGATTTTAATCTCTTTGATGAGATAGGATCTCTCTCTCTCTCTCTCTCTCTCTCTCTCTCTCTCTCTCTCTCTCTCTCCACTCAAAACTTAATATTGCGAACTACCTTGATGATAATCTAGGACAAAATGATTGCTTTAGGAGACGAAACACCTAATTCAATTTAAGATCTATTTTTACCCTGTGTCTATCATTAGAGAAATCTATTAAGGTTGTTTTACATCTAATTAATAATCTACATCACCAAGCTAATATTCCAATAATTATAGATTGATTCCAATAATAACTTAATTGAATATGCTAATATTTATAATGAAACGCCTTAGATTTCAGTGAGCAAGGTACTTGAACCCAATTTGTCTTGGTTAAATAATGATTGAAAGAATTTAAAATGAACATTCAATATCGCACAGAAATTAACCATGATCATTTTCAACTAATTAACATTGATGAACTATTCTAGAATAATGTTATGCCAGATTAAAATGAGAACCACCTTGCTCACTTCAGTTAAACACTGATGGGAGACAACATTAAAACAAGAAAAAAGTCATTTTTCAAAAATAAAGGGATAAATATATTTGAATGAATTTGAATGAGATTTTGATGAAAGGGAAAGTATGGAGAAAGGGATAGGAAGAGAGGGAAGGGGAGAGAGAGAGAGCAACAAATAACTGGAACTGAATAAACTAAACCAAAACAAGGCGTCCCAACAAACAGACCCCTCTCCTAATGTAAATCTTGTTCTTTATTTTACTTTTGATTTAATGCTATTTTCATGAATTTATTGTTTTTTTTCTTTGAATCTCAGAAACAAATCTTATAATTAAAGTACAATACTTTCGCTGAAAAAAAATCTTTTCGGTATATAAGCCCTGAGTTTTGGTCAGTCTATCCATCCATTGATTGCTCAGCACTTCATCTGAACAGTTCTCTCGAGAAGTGATAACTTTTCAAAAGTCAAACCATTTTTTGATAGTCTTTTGTGTTGTGTTTTGAATAACTATTCGTTTATTTATTAATTAAAATGTTTTCAAAAGTAAATGAATTTTTCGATTAAAACAAACTTTTCTATTGATTCCAAACCAGTGATGATCAGAATCTCTATTCATCACTGATTTGAAATTATTTTCTAATTATTATAAATAAATTATAACTAAATTTATGCCTAAAAACACAGGTATTCCTATTGTCAGCTCTGGTCGCTTATTGTAAGGCCGCTGCGGGTGGCGGCGGATATGGCGGAAGTGGCGGCCGATCTGGTGGTGGCTCAGGAGGTGGTTACGGCGGCAGCGGTGGTGGCGGAGGAGTAGCTATTTCTGGTGGCGGCGGATATGGTGGCGGAGGAATGGGTGGTGGTATGATTGGTGGCGGAGGAATGGGAGGCGGTTTCGGCGGCGGTATCATTCCTGCGGCGGTGCAGACCCGATACTCTGTGGAACAGAGACAGGTCTCCCTTCCCTCAGAGCCTATTCAGCCTCAAACAGTTCTGGTCGACGCCGGAGTCATTCCCCTCACAATTCTGTTCCGATCGGCGTCCAGTGCTCTCAATGTTCTCCAACAACATCAGGGAGGCGTCGGCGACACACAACAGACCTCTTCAGAGGACGAACCCCATCGACTCATCCACGAAGTGACAAAACCAATCATTCAAGAGGTCAGGGAAGTGATCACACCCTACAGACAGGTCACTCAGGAGATCAGACCTGTTGTCGAAGACATCCAGACTATTGTGGCTAGGGGTGAGGCCAGAGGAACGGGATTCGGCGGTGCAGGTGGTTTCGCTGGTGGTGCCGGATTCGGAGCTGGAGGAGCCGGCTTTGGTGCGGGCGGTGCTGGTTTCGGTGGAATGGGCGGAGGCTATGGCGGAGCAATTGGCTCCGGTGCCGGTCTCAGTACATTCGGCGCTTCAAGCGGTGGCTATGGAGGGAGTCAGGGGAGTCCAATTAGCATCAACGGGGGTGGGAGGCAAGGTGGGGGCTACGGGGGGAGTTCGTCATCATCGTTCGGCGGTCGTGGAGGATCAGGTGGAACCAAGTCCTACGCAAGTTCGGGAGCGGCCAGCGGAGCAGCCGGAGCCGCCGGAGCTGCAGGTGCCGCCGCCGCCTCATCAGCCGCCTCCTCGGGAGCCGCCGCCTCCTCTGGAGCCAAGTCTTAAGAAAGCGATGAATAACTTAATGGTTATCTTTAAGACTAGTTTTGTATAAAAAGATGTGTTTTTTGAATCAACTCTTTTAATGTATTTTTTTAGTGAAAATAATTTTCATTTATTTTTTAATTGAATTTCAAAATAAATTTAATTTAAATCAAAAGTAAAATTACCATTAATTTTGAATCTGACAGTAATTTGTGGGCAATTGTCGCACATATTCTGATAGGTAAGTGAAGCCCATGTAGTGGACAACCACTGCCATCAGTACAATCACGTGAAACAACTGATGCGAATGAAACTGTTGAGGGAACGGGTGGTTAAAAGTGGTCAGAGTTACCGAATTCATAGATCATTTGCTTACCCAGAGGTCACATTTGCCTGGAAAATATTTCTCCGGGATCTGTTGGCTGTAGACCCAGGCACCCAGGCCGTAGAGGCTCACCATAAGGAACAGGCAAACAACCGATTTGGTGACCAGGGGCTCCTCAAAGAGCTCATGGCTGTGCGCCACTAGAAAGTGGGTTATCGGCACAAACCCGAAAGAGCCATAAATAGCGAATATGGAGGCCCTGAGGGACCGGTAGCAGGGGTGGGCCAACTTGTCGACCAAGAGCACAAAAATTGTCAAAATTCCCAAAACAGTAGTGAGGGTCAGATAAAAGGCGACCACTTTTGGCGAACAGTAAAACCCGTAATAAACACACGGAATGTAATGACAAACAGTTATTATTATTATTCCGCTGAAGTCTAACCTGGATTACAGACAAAAATCAATTTTAATATCACTTGAATTCGAATTCCAAGTTCAGTTTGAATTATTGAGAAGGAGCACCAATAGACGGCACCACTGGATGGTTAGAAAAGTAACCTGAGTACTTTTTAATTAAACTTTTTTGATTGATATTTAATTTAAATTAACTGGCTCATTTTTAATCAAGATAAAAAAAATTACAAAATCATCTTGTTCCGTTCATTTTTACCCTTCCCAATTCACGAATAAATCGTTTATAAATTCAAACTTGGTGTTCTTGGAAAACTTACCGGAGAAAAATCACTTCAACTGAACGGGAGTGGCATAACATTGTGTGATAGATAGCGGACAGTCCGAAGCAGAGGACAACACCGGCGAAGAACAGACCGAACACCACTTTTTCGGTGAAGTCGAGTGTCGACGAGTTTTCGGAGAAATTCAATTCATAGACACCAAGGGTTAGGAAAAGTAGAGCTCCGATAATATGGGACCAAATATTGCCGGTGTCGGTATGCAAACGAAACATTGACAATAGGCAGGCCCTCACTGAGTACAGGGGAGGCCTATGGCCTGAGATTATGTACTGATTAGATCTCAACCACTCCGGGATCTCATCCACCCTATGATGCTATTAATCAATTGATTACTCAGACATCACTTGCCTTTCAATGAGTAAATACACTTACTTTCCAGTCATGTTTCGACTTATCCTGCTCATATTTTTCAGACAAACCAATTCCTTCATCAGGGGAACAGTATTCCCACTGTTTTGACCACTTTTTCTCCCGAAAAGTCACCAAATTTGGTGAATTGACCACATTTTCGATACTCATTACTGGAAAACCAATGAATAGATTCAAAGACTTTGTCCTAAAATCTGATTAAATGCAAGACTTGTATAAAGAGTTCAATAATAAAATTCTAATAAAAGATGGTTTTGATTGGGAATACCTTATGGGAAAGTCTTATATATAGGGGGATAGAGAGAGGAGAGGAGAGGGAAGGAAAGGCGACCGCTATATACGCGCAGATGTGAGCCTCGAGTAGTGAACCGTCTATTTTAGGGCCGGTTTTTAAATTTAAAGCCAATTAATGCAAAATCAATGGATTTGATTGTTTTTCGGCTGTTTTTCTCCATTTGAAATGAGCTAGGTCAAGGTGAATCGGTGGAAATTTTCATCCCCGATCAAATTAATTTAAATTCCCAGCAGGTAAACAATATTTTTTCGGAAAGATTGCATCTATGAAAGTTTTCCACACCAGCTCCACATTTATCATTACGACAGACCCTGAGCTCTATGCTCGCGTGAAAACTGATCAGGGCCATTAGATAAAGTGACAACAATGTCATTTCTATTTGTTTTGCTGGTTGTGCTTTATTTTTGCGCAAACTATAATCCATTTAAAATTAATTGCTCTTGTTAAACACAATTATTTATGCCCTGGCCAATTATCGCCAATTAAACAATGGGGAAGTATTGAGCAAGGACATACACACACCAATTTTGTGAATCCTTAAGAAGAGCTTAATTTAAATGATGAAACCACTACTGTTGAGAAATCACCATGGGAAAAAAATCGACGAAAATAACCCGAGTTTTGTTTGTTGTCGGAAACAGAGTTTAAAAACAATGTATTTGTTTCCTGATAACAATTAGCTTGTCACTTTTACATCTCTCAATTAGTGCGATTATGGTGTGCTAACTATTGCCGGATAAACCTGTGTGTGAGCTTGCGAAATTTAGACCAAGCTGCTCAGCCCCAAGGTGGATGCGCGTCGTGTTCATGGTCAGTTGTCGTTTTTGATATGTGGTGGCGAAGGCTGTCCACCACAGGGAAAGTCTACAATCTATGGATGAATCGCATAATTAAGTCGTTTGTCTTAATCTCTCTATTATCTTAACTTGTTTTATCAAAAATAACTAGGTCAATTCCTTGGAATTCCGTCTAAAAATAGGCCGGGCTCCTTTTTCAGGTATTAGCTCGTATTCCAAGTATATTCAAATCGGGAAAAAATAGATTAAAATATCGGAATTTCGATTTCAATACCTAATTGAAAGTGAAAGCTCCTGACTGACCTTGATCAAATTTTTTCTGAGGAAATTTCCCAAAACAAGTGCTTTGAATATGAAATCAATCAATAAAATGGTGAAATCAAAAGCAATTTTAAACGGAATAGCCTTCGAATGCCAGAAGACAACGAAAAAAATTGATTTCTAATTGAGTTTGGTATAAATACATTAGCCATTAACTCATCAACAAACTTACCCTCAGCCTAATTGCCAGATAAAACCAGTGATAAACAGTTTTTTCGGCAAACATTTTCCTCAGACTTTTCTCGAAATCATTTACGAAATCGTATTTAAAAACATATTTTATTTTTATTTATTTATTCAGTTTATTAATCGACACAAAAATTCGTAACAAAATGACCAAACTTATAGTTCGCATAAAATATCAGTTTTTTTTTCTCTCTAATAATAACAAATATTTTTGTCGTCAAATATCTTGATTTTTAATATCGTTTTCGTTTCACTTTTAATATCAGATTAATTTCAAATTCAATTGAAATTATTGAAAGAAAGGTAATTATGGGTCACATCCCAGGGGAACACACCTAATATGAGCTCGATTACATTAGGAAAAAATTTGTACTTGGTAATTGAGAATCAAGACATAGACTATACATTAAATATAATTAATACCTTGATTAGCAGAGGACAAAGCACTTGATATTTATCGTCAAACAAACAGATTCTTAATTATTTATATTAATTAAATTTAATTAAACATAATTATTATAATCGAGGCAAACACCGAAAGAAATTATTTGATATTATTATACATTTTTTTTGTTGAAAAAAAAGATAAAATTTAATTTTAAAACCAATTTCTATATAATAATCGTTATATCAAAGCATTTATTATATTTGTGTCGAAAGAAAATACTTTGAAAGAAGAATTCAAAATATAGTGAATAATAATAATAATAATAATAATAATAATTAATAATAAAATGGACTGAATTTGTGGGAAAAATATCAGAAATACAGTTAAAAAACGCGATTAAATACAAAATAAGAGATATTTTTTGAGTTTCGAAATAATTCCAATCGAATGAGTTATCGGCAAAAGAATCATAAATGCTCTAGGTCAGGACTGGTTCCAACAATAATCTAACTATATTCAAATAGTGTGCTTGGTGACAACTTTGGTTTTTTATTTGCTAAGAGTATTCCCTGTAAAGAGTGCTACAAATATCGAAAATCTCTGCTAAAATAACTGGGTGGGTTTTTTCTGCCAGGGAGCCCCTGAGCAAGCTCAATTAACTTTCGAATGAATTTGAACTGGTTGAAATAAAAATCTTCTAAAATGATACCATTAAAAAAACGGGGTCTGACTGTAGTGATGAGAACAATACTCAACGAACTTTTTTTTCTCGAATATAAACGACTACCATGATGACAATTCATTTACCGATAATTAACCATGATGATTAATGGCAAAAAATAGGGGACAGAATGGGAAATAATGTGTACAAAGAAAGGGGTGAAAAAACAGAACAAAAATTTATGTATTTATTCATATTTTTTACTGATTTTGTTGTGATTGTTATCGTTGATGAAAACCATGCTCTTGGTCTTCGGCCTAAGAAAGTAGCTGCAGATGAAAAAATTGATGAATAGGAAGAAAAATAGTGAGTAAAGGGCCAGTCCTGTGGTGGCCGATGACAACGTCATATCACATTTGGTGCCCGAGTTCTGCCATTTGGTGTATCGGAAGGACAGGCCGTTGATTATGAGTCCGAACACCATTTGGACGATCTGGCTAATCGTGATCGTCATGGACACCCCTCTGGGAATAGGTATTCTGAGCGCTCGCAAACAGTAGTAAGAGTACATCAGGGAATGGATGGCAAAGTTCATTCCGACCTAGATCAAATAAATCAAACGTGAAAGTTAACTTGACAGTTCAATGACAAACATTAATATATATGACATTGATAATTTATTTGCTTGCTTCAATTATTTATAAGAGCAACAAACATTTATTCTGGAAAAAGGTGCATTTTTTATAAGCCTGCATAAATTAACTACTGATTTTGGTCATTTTTTATGTCAATTACCAAGGTATTCCATTACTTGTCAAACACCTTAATCATAATGATTTCAAAACTGTATATCAATCTTTAAATTGTAATTTAATTAAGCTGCCACCAAGATCAATTACTGATAATTGAGAGCCTGCCTAAGCCATCGAAAAGAGTGGGGAAAAACAGTTTGTTAATTAGCATGCTCAATTAAAAAATCCAGTTATTCGAAAGTGTTTTCTCTGATTTAAACTCCGGTTTCGATTGAATTAAATATGAGTTTTGAAGAGAAGAGAAAAAAAAATCGATTGAAATAAATATTTGAATTTCTAGTCTTACAGTCGACTCGACTCACACTTCACCAGTAAATACTGGTCACAGAGAGCACAGGCATATTATACACCTGTGCACAGGCATATACCTGAGAGGTTCGGCTCAGTTTTGGCTGTGCTCAACGATTTCCCAGTGTATGCCCTTATCTATGTCACACATGACAACTTTCACTCACAGCCACACTGCACTGGTGTATCAGAAAACAGGCGCCTCCGGGCGCTATCAACCGGGCTGTTAAAGCCTGTGTGCACAGGTAGGAGAGTGCCTGATCTCAAAAATATTTCGCCAGTGCACAGGTATGTCAACCTATTTGTTAAACGCATACCCGAAACACATATTAAAAATCAGTGCGAAAAAAACACTCACTTATTATAAAACAATTCAATCGTAAAACTCGACTAAAAAGCTGTGAATTTGCGTTAATTTACGCCTAAATAGCGGTAAAGAAAACGTTTCTTCACTGACGGCCGAAAAACTTCTTCACTCATTTGAAAAGTCGATAAAATATATTTCTCATTAAAAACGGGGTGAAAAAGAATTCAAGGAATTCGGAAACGATATCGACGTTAAATCAAACATATTTACAAACCGCTTGACCAAGTTTCTATCTATTTAACAACAGCTTATTAAATTAACTAGATTAATTACAATTGGTTCTAATGTTTATAAATTCAATTATCAATGATATTCAATAAGTTTTTCACCTAGAACTAATCTGCCCGTGGACTAATTTTGATTTGATCGTACAGAAACCCCCTTTCAGACAGTGATGGGAATTTAGATGAGCAGGGTGGTCGACTCCAACAAACATATATAAGCTTTTAAAGTGTTGTTTTGAGTCTAGCTAGATTAAAATCAATTTTAAAATTTGGGAAAACCCGGGTCTAATTGAAAAAACAATATTTACTGCCCTGTCCTCAGGTCATAGACCTTGACCATCACCACTGGGGGTATTATAGTAAAACTTGGCCTCAAAATGACTCGGATTAGAATAGTTTTCGAGAGTAGATCGAGAGCTAAGTCTAAAAACAATCTATTCTTAGAAACAGATATTCTAATTGAGAGGACCGACAGAGGAAAGGGGTGACCACTAATACCACTGGCGATAGAGTGACAACATTGAGCACAGGGCAGTCTAATCAGTGTCAAATTAGTTTAACTAGAACAGGTAGAGGAGCAAGGCGCTAAAAACAAAAATATTTGCTCTTACCATCCATCGGGCTGTGCCCGGCTGGTCCGGGAACACAAAGAAACAGTAGCACAGTGTGAGCACATGATGGATCCAGTGCAAATTGATGAGCTTCTGTTTCCTGAGCACAATGAAGGCGGTGTCACCCAATTCGGCGACTTTGGACCAAATGAACACTAAATACCAAAACACTAGTCTATTGTCATCTTTATAACTATTGCTGCAAAACGACTGAACGAAGCCCTCGTTGTAGAGGATGTGCGCGAACTCTGGCAGACAGCGGATGGTCCCGATTATCGAGAAGACGGCCAGTGATGCGCTCCAGAGGGAGAGGGCGCCGCGCAGATTGAACGCCGGCCTCTTCTTCATGTACTGGACGCCCAGGAATATGGTCACCATATAAGCGATGGACACCCATATAGTGAAGTGCCAGTTGTGCTCAATCCAAATGCGCTGATCAGACACCAGAGAAAAAGGGGGGGAAAGGGCTGAGAATTAATGCACTGTTTCTTATCTAATTTATTCTAGTTTTTTATTTTGACAGCAAAAACAGTTTTTTTTCTTTTTCATATATATTTCATCTAGATTATAATAGGCTATGATAATAGCCAAGAGCAAAAAGAACTTTTAGCAAGGATTGTACGGAAACTGGAGAAACTCAGTACTCGTTTTAGGAGTAAAATAAATAATAAATATTTACATTCGTTTCGCCGTTAAGATTGGCTTCAATATTGAGCGCAAACGGAAGTCCTGGGTATTTATTCCACACATCCGAGTCGTTGAGCGCCAGACTATTGGCCAACTCTTTCACCAGTGGTTGTGTGCCAGCAGTTTGTGACAACTTTTTTAGCAGGAGCTCATCGAAGCTGAGTATAGACATAATAACTGTTGTGTTGTTGTTTTTTTCTGCTCGATTCGATTTCTTCTTCTTCTTGACCTCAACACAAAACACACAGAACAAGATTAGGCCTTTCACTGACTGCACACCACTTTATTCTGTGTCCCTTTTTTTTGCTGAGTAGTAGTGGAGCACAACGTTCTTACTCTTACTGATGACCGAAAGCTTTTTCAAGTTTTAAGCACTCATTTACTCTCTTATAGGAGGTATACCTCACTTACAGATGACTCCCACTCCTTATGACGGAGTAGTGACGGAAAACCTGTGAATTCCAGTGTGAGTGAGAGGTCTGCTCTCTCTCTCTCTCTCTCTCTCTCTCTCTCTCTCTCTGCCTCTCTCTCTCCTCTGACTTGTTCTCTCCCCTCTCTCTTTGACCCGGGATTGACGTAATACCAAAGGCCAGAGGCTATATGAACGATATATGACCAAGCCACATTATTATTATTGCCGTTTGATCTAGCAATTATTTATTTATGATAATTATTAATAAGATGTTCAATCAATGTCACAGAATATTGATTAAATTCTAATGGATGCTAATTTGGAGCTGCCAGTTGATCAATTTAGAGGATGAACAACCTTGGTCCTATTTGATAGGCGAAGGTTCGATTAACATTCAAATAGTCTTTGAATAGTAATAATCAGTGAAATAAAGTTAGCATTCATTTGGATTTATTGATAAAAAACAATTGATTCGGAGACAATCTTATCTTAATCAGGGTCTATCAATGTTTTATGGAAGCTTTTAGCCTAGGGTGACCTTGCTCAAAACTATCTGAAGACTATCTAAGAAGGAGTTCACTTAAAAACAAAAACCAAACTGAAGTTCAACTGATAAAGAAAGTGATGGCCACCACCTCAACAGGTATTTCTCAGCGCTGTCTCTCCCTCTCTCTCCGGTGGACAGTCGTATCCACTCATCAATTGCAAGAAGAGTTTTGGAAAGCTTTTTGAAGTTTTGGGAAAATTTTTCCATTTCTTGAGAATCGAGAGAAAAACACCGAAAAAGAAAACGAAAGTAATTTTCAGATAAAATTCAGATAAAAATTCCGATAAATTTCAATAAAGAAATAGAAGAAAAATAATTTTCAATTCAAAAATATTATGACTTCTCAGGGCTGTCCACCTCATTGGTAAGCCATACGTAATTTGCCTTGATATTTAAATCAAAAACAACAATAAATATGGCCTTATTGGTCTGAATTTCCAGGAAACTCGATGAAGCAGGATGAATATTCCATGGGTATTGTCAAGTTCACTAATAAATATGGTAATTTACGGGGGTTTCTGGCCCCCACCTGTGCGCTCCTGCCCTCAAAATAGCATTGTAACACGATTAATGTCCAAGATTTGCAGGTTTATTGAATATTTGCCCCCAAAGTGTTTGCCCCGAAAATAGGTAAACACATAAAAAAACTATTTTAATAACTTTAATGAATATAATAAACAATTTTCTTTCGCCGCAAATGTATTATTCAAATAAACAAAACATTAATTTACTGGTTATTTGAATAAAGATTTTTTAGAAAACTTGAAATTTTTATAAATCATAAAACTTGTTGTTTATTCATATATTTATTCGTATACTTAAAAAGTTAATATTCGAGAAATCAAATACATTTCAATGTTATTAAAGTAATTTTTAAACAGTTCATACATTTAAGGAATAACTGATAGAAATTTTTTTTTCTATTAAAAATTATACCAAAAAAACGCAAGTATTTTATGAAACGATTTTTACTAGTTTTATGGTTAAAATGGTTTCTCATTATGAAGATTAATTTAAGACCAGGATTGTTTATTTATTTATTCTTAACAAAGGTCATGGTGGGAGTAGGTCAAAAGGACTTGCTAGTTTCATTTACCATTTAAATCAATATTTACATTTCAAAAGCTTTAGTAACTGAATAAGACTAGATTTCGTGCTAATGCGATAACTTTGATTAGTAAAAGTTATCCTGGTAAAGCCGTAGCTTATCCTCACACTAGGTCATAGAAATATATTTGTTTTGCTATTGTTTAACCAATTTATTGACCAAGATCAAATTCATTAATACGCTGATCAAATGAAAAAAGGTGAAAAAACTTACAAGACTCTTGGTTTCAAATCTGTATAGAACAAATTTCATCAAGTTTAATTTTTAGACCAATTGTTTTCCAGGTAAATAGTTATTATCCATGTTCTTTGATGACTGGGTGGTGAGGGGGCTAACCACCAATTGATATACCTCTAAAACAGCATTATTTTAGGGGAAAATTCTATAAATTTCAATGAGATTCCCAATTAGATAAACGAAACAAGATTAGACCTTGATGACCAAGCCAATAATCTTATCTAAATCAGGTCTATGGATTTGTGGAAACTTCTAGAAAACGACCTTGATCAACAATCTTGGAACGCTATCTAAAAAGGAGTTCACACAAAACAAAAACTATCCCGAAGTTTACAGATAACAAAAGCCAGTGGCCATCACCTGCACAGGTATTTCTCAATATAACGCCTAACGCACAGTCATCGGCACAGTCAGCCCCCGGGGCCAGTGGACAGACACTATCTAAACAATGATAATCAGGAGAAAAAAAAATTCTAGAAAAATGTCTTAAATATAGACTTCTTGTGAAAAGGTCTGCCCTTTTCGGTGGGGAATTCCCCAACAATTTTCGCAACAGAAATGGATGAGTTATAGTCTAACTTATAGACCGAAAGGACCCGACTCTCCACTTAAACAAAAAGGAGTGGCATAAAGACCCTTTCCATTAGTTGTCTATCAAATTCCAGACTCAAAGTCCTGTCCAATGTTCGAGTTATGGAATCACTCGGAATAAGTAAATGGTTTCTAAAAATAGATTATTTTGTCTCAAAAAAATATTTCCTAATGATTAGCATAGCATTTGTACCTTGTTACATTCATTCAGTGCTTTGTAGCCGATTGGAAAAGAACAGGAATAAAAAACATGATACCAGCACAGCATAAACTGGTCAATACATGGCACCGGTGGAGTGGTGTCACTCTAATCATACAGTCGGCGCAATCTTTGACCCGGGATTGACGTCATATTAACGTCATATGAAAAGGCCAAAGGATATTTGAACAAGCAATGATGAGCAAGGTATAATCGACAAATTACACACAAAATACATTAAATTGTTATTGATGATAATTTTCTGCTTGTTTATCAACTTTGAAAATGGGGAGTCTTGGTCATTTTCTCTCTTCCATTCGCTCAGGTATTTAATTGAAGAGCACCCTGGTCATTCCAGAAAGTGAGAGGCATCGAAAATATGTAATAAAGTATTCCTCTGACGTCAATCGGAGTCAAAGGCATGGTTTCCGATATTCTGAAGCCATTAATCTTGGGAAATATTTGACCCAGGCTAATTACTGGTTCCGTCGGCGGACAGTTGGCTTTTGAGGTAAATGAACTTGCTCAAAAGTTAAAGATTCCTAATTTTCAAAATCAAAATTCATGAGAGGATTAATTAATTAAATTAAACAAAGAGTAATAACCATGTTCATTTTCTACCCATCACCAAAGTTCAGCTAAACAGATAAGACGTGGTCGGAAAAAATTCACTATTTTACCTAGATACAATTGTTTTAATTCAAATCTACAGAAGATTTGTTCAAATAATCAATTTTCAAATTATATTAACCTGAAAATAATTAATCCTGGTTTAACCTAGTTCAGATATTGATTTATAAATCTACTTAAATAAAGATAAATGAGCATCTCATGATAATTAATTTTCAAGTGACCAAGATCGAGGCGTTGGCTGAAAACATTGTCCAATTAAATGATCCTGGACAATACTATTAATTATTTCACTATTTAATTTGTCTAAAAACATCGTTAAAATCATTGAAAGTTTCAATTCTATCTTGGTAGGTGCAATCTTGCTTGTCCTAGCTCTTTTTAGTCCCACTAAATTTATTCTCATATATCTAGCACATTTAAATAGCACCAAGCAGAATTGTTTAACACAAGAATCAACTTGGAATATAAGAAATCAAAATTGCTTTTTCATAGATGAGATCAAAATAGTACAGAAATATTTGACCAAGCTCAATTAATTCATTATTAAAGGTCATGTCTTCTAGCTTGGTGAAAATGGAAATTGTACTTGAACTGAATTAACCTAGATATTTCATTTGGAATTTTTATATAGAAAGTGTAAGTATGGGCAGAAATTGTACTATCAATGGACTGTCCACCGGTGCCATCACATGGTCGCAAAATAAATTAAACTTGCTTAATTTAAAACTAGTGTAATATCGAAAAGAACCAGGCAAGTTTTATTAGGAGAATATACCTCGGAAGGCTTAAAATTTTAACAAGTTGAAATTGTTGATTGAAAACAGATTTTTTAATCTAAAAGGGCATATTTAAATGGGGAGTACCTAGGATAAAATAGTTTGATCTATCCTAAAGAGCCACTAGCTTGTAATTAGGAACATTGACCTGTCTCAAAAAGATATCGAAATTTCATTATTTTCATGAAATCTGTTTTGAAAAACAATTAAATTATTGAAAAATTATTGAAAAATTATTGAAAGTTCCAAACAATTGTAACCAAGAATTAAATTCAATCCGATATCAATTGAAATGAATTTGTGAGCGAACTCTTCACTCTATAAAACAATTTTGAAAGTTATTTGAATTTTATTTTTAAACGAATAGAAAATTAATGTTTGAAATACTTTAAATTCAAAAGACTTATATTAGGAAAACAAATTAATTGATAGAACAAAGACCAAGATAATGATTTTGTTGAAATTTTTCTCAATCATTATTAA
>JAQGBD010001338.1:0-16828 GCA_034698165.1 Punctoribates punctum | reverse complement strand
TTTACAGTTTTCAATTAAACCCAATTTTAGCAAGATCAATAATATCTTTTCAACATTAATTTAAATTTTACAGTTTTCAATTAAACCCAATTTTAGCAAGATCAATAATATCTTTTCAACATTAATTTAAATTTTACAGTTTTTAATTAAACCCAATTTAGCCGATGATGTGATAGTCATAAGAATCGTATGAATTGAAAATAATTTCAAAACTTATTTAACACAAAAACAGTTATTATTTGCTTTTATTTCCGAAAAATAATTTTATTTAAATTTAATGTTTTGTTACAAAATAAGAGCCGAAAAAGTATTGTTATTATAATTAAAACTCTAATTAATTAGATTTTAATTGATATGTGAGTCGATTAAAGTTAAGATATCGACCGCCGAATCCTATGCCTGTTTGCTCTTATGGTGTGCTCTAAAGTGTAGACAAAGTTGGATAATATTCTGTCCTTTAAAGAGAACGCAGAATCGGTTAGGTTTTAGTCAAACATCAGAATCGGATCAATAAATACAATGAAGACCTGAGCCGAAGCTCAGAATAATAATAATGAAAATAATGGGCACAGACTATAAAACTGAGTGTTATTCTCACAATTGAAATAACATTTAAATTAATAGTAAAATGTTTTTAACCAATTTGTTGATCAAAACTGTTGTGATTTTTTGTATTTTAATTAGAATTAGTTTTGAGTCAATCGACAGCCAATCGATAGATATAAACAGTTTCGATGATTCGGATCAAATCAGTGCCAAAACGCCGAGAGTTCCACTCAAGAAGATCTATATCGGAGGCCTGTTTCCGATGAACGGAACCACCGGCTGGTTGGGAGGTCAGGGATGTCTTCCCGCGGCTCAGATGGCACTCAAAGACGTCAACAGTAAGAAGACTCTTCTCAAAGGCTATGAATTGGAACTCAAGTGGAATAATAGTCAGGTTTGAAGTCTTTTCCTATCATTTAAATCAATAAATTTTTTTGAGGGTTGAGTGCAGTGTAAAGGGACCATCAAAATTCAATTGAACATGCTTATTTTCGAGTTTAGCTTTACTTATTCTTGATTTATGTCTTTTTTAAAAAATTTTATTGACTTGCTCGGTCTGTTTTTAACTGGAGTATTGGCACAATCTTTTCTTGATCAAACAAATGATGAAATATTTAAGCTTGCTTGAATTATTGATCTTGTTTTGTAACAACAATTTTTTGAGAGCTTGGTCATCTCTGATTTGAAAGACATACTTATTTTATCATTAAAAATGATTGATTGTAACTTTGCACGATTAAAATGATATTTTCATATAATTTCGTATAACAAGATCATTTAAAAATTTTTAATCTTCACAAAAGCTAATTATGTTTAAAATTTTGTCTTTCATATAAATTATCATGGTACTTTGAGAATTATTTAGTTTTTACTCAGATCTATATCTTTATTAGTAAAAAGGTTTTATTTGTACATGGCAAAGAGATTGTCCATGGTTATTGAAATTATTTATCATTAAATAAAATGATTGATTTGAAAATCAAATTTGTTGTCTATCAGTGCGATCCGGGTCTGAGTGCAACCCTTTTATATGATCTCATATATGAGCCACCGATCAAGACGTTGATATTAGGCGGGTGCTCCATTGTCTGCTCGGGTATCGCCGAAACGGCCAAACTATACAATCTGGTGGTTGTCGGCTACGGTGCGTCGTCACCCGCGTTGTCAGATCGCCATCGATTTCCGACGTTCTTCCGGACCCACCCGTCGGCCACTATTCATAACCCAACGAGAGTTAAGTTATTCAAGAAGTTCCGGTGGTCTCGCATTTCCATTATTTTAGAGGCCGAGGAGGTGTTCACTACGGTATGCCATCTGTTATGGACACCAATAATGGGAACTCATATTTGATTATTTTAAAGACGAGTAAAGATCTGGAGATTAAGTGCAAAGAGGCTGACATTGAGATCCTGACCCGAGTCTCATTCCTCGACGACCCCACCGAAGCGGTCAAAAGTCTTCAGCGACAGGAGGCGCGGATTATCGTCGGTATGTTCTACGGGGGCGCCGCCCGCCGAGTGATGTGTGAGGCCTACAAAATGGGTTTATATGGCAAACAATACGTTTGGTTTCTGATCGGTTGGTACGAAACTAATTGGTTTCACCCCTCCTCTGGCATCAACTGCACAATGGAGGAGATGCTCAAAGTGGTGGACGGCCACTTCACCACCGAGGCACTTATGCTCAACCAGGGTTATCAGCTCACCATCGCTGGTAATTGATTTCTATACCCTTTTCCTCCCAATAATTCATTATTTTATCGATTCATTAACAACAGGAATGACAGCTCAGGATTGGCTGAAACAATATGAGAAAGAGTTACCTAAATATAAGCAATACTTTCCTCCTGGCTCAAATAAGCCACAGGAGGGCTATCAGGAGGCGCCTCTGGCCTACGACGCGATTTGGGCCATCGCTTTCGCTCTGAATAAAACAATTGAAAAACTATCGCAAAAGGGACTGAGTTTAGACGACTTTAACTACAACTCCCCGCATATCACACACGTCATTAAGACTGAGCTGCAAAAAGTCCAGTTCTTAGGCGTTTCCGGTTATGTGGCCTTCAATGACATCGGGGACCGAATCTCGTGGACACTCATCGAACAGATGGAGAACGGAAAGTACATTCAGTTGGGCTTCTATGACAATATAACAGACAATCTGACCTGGAACGACAATGAAAAGTGGGTCATCCCTGGCCGCCCTCCGAAGGACCGGACAGAAGTGGTCCGTTCCCTCCAGACAGTGAACGACGCGCTCTTCATATCGTTGAGTGTGATCAGCGCTATCGGCATTTTGATGGCCTTTTCCCTCATTTGCTTCAATAAAAAGTTCAATAATTATCGGTTAGTATTCATTCATTTGTTGAGGGAATGACTCTTTTGTTACTCCTTTGGGACAGTTATATACAAATGTCAAACCCGGCCTCAAACAATCTGATGCTTTTGGGTTGTATTCTGTGCTTCATATCAGTTATTTTATTCGGTTTGGACGGACAGGACGTCGGAGGTCTTCACAACTTTATCATTATTTGCAATGTAAGTAAAGTTTGAGTTTTGCTCTGCTTTTGTTTTGACTGTATTTCAATGTTTCGATGGGAAGGCCCGAGCGTTCTGTCTGTCAATCGGGTTCTCCCTCTTTTTCGGTGCGATGTTTGCAAAGATATGGTACTGTCACCTTTTGCACACACAGAGCAAGCGAAAGGTCAGTTGATGATCCGGTGATCAATCACTAGATATTGATATTCTGTGTCCTATTCTGTGCAGAAAATAAATGATAATCACATTTATATAATGATATTAACGTTCTGTTCATTGGATTTAATAATTTTGAGTATTTGGTACTTCAAAGACCCCATCAAATTGGATGTGAAGACGTTCCCACTCATAGATCCCGACACCAGTATTATTGATGAAGACATTAGAGTAAGTCTTTCCCATGTTTTCAATCCTCGAACAGAATGACAACCATTTGTTTCAATTTGAAGAATAATTTATTTGAATTACTTTTTTTTGTCAGAATTTATGTTTAAAAAAAATTCAGTCTTTGAAAGTATTTCTGAGAATAAATTTCACTTAAATTCTGAGTCAAATTCCAGGCTTTATATTCTTGGAAACTGTGTTAACACAATACCCAGACTTTGTTAGAGACTATACCTTGATCAAAATTTATGTTAACCTTGAATACAACGAATTGCTTGTTTAGATCGAGCCCTGTATAGAGCACTGCGAGGCTAACTTCATATGGTATGCCATACTATTCGGATATAAGGGTCTGCTCCTCCTCTTCGGTCTGTTCCTATCATATGAGACCAGAAGTGTTAAACTAAAGCAATTAAATGACTCACGACTGGTGGGAATGTCTATCTATAACGTTGTGGTAAGACATCAATCAATTACTGGTTAATGGCTTTCAGTGGTTTCTGATTAGAAGTGATCTCTTCCGAACAGATCCTGTGTCTGATTACAGGACCGGTAAGTCAGGTGATTGAAGACCAGGTCAACGCTCACTTCGCGTTCATAGCGCTGACCATAATATTCTGTTGTTTCCTAACTATGGCTCTGGTCTTCGTTCCCAAAATCGTGGAGTTAGTGCGCGTAAGGGGCGGACCCAATGCCGGTACAAGACTTTGGAATAATGCTAATAATGACTTCGACTAATTTATTTGATTGAATCCAAGGTGCAAATGGGTCAGGGATTAACGGCACTTTCCACGAGACAATGACCAGTCGCGAAGAGGAGGAACGCTTCAATCGGATCACTCTGGAGAACCAGGAGCTGAAGGAGAAGATCTTCGAGAAGGACCGCCAAATCGAACAAATAAATGCTAAGATCGAGGCCTTCGCTAAAGAACAACAGGAGCTCAGGAAAAGGGAGTCCGAAAACAAACAGCAATGCATTAAACGAAAGGCTGTCCGCATACAGGAGCCATCAGACCAGGACATCGATGGCGTCGACCAGATGAACACAATAAACGTGGATCCGGTCAGTGACTCGGGCTTTGTGTCCAATCGGAACAGTCGGCCCTCGGATTTCGAGTTTAGTGAATCCTATTTATGAAAAGCTGTTTGCCGTTTGAGGTTTCGTTTGCTTTACTTATCTTTCCTGAAATCTGAACAGAATAAGAGTACATTCCTCTGCTTTTGTACAAAGAACCAAATAATTTGCTAGTTAAGTTTATTTATACAAAATTCTCACAATTTTTACGCACATCTTGTTATCCATGGATTTGATCAAAAAGTTTGTTCTCCTCTTTTCGATGTCTATTCAAATAATAAATTGTTTGAAAACTAATATTTGTTTAAATTGATTATAAGTTTAGTTAAGTTTAGGCCTGGAATTGATTTAATCGTGCAAACAGTCGAAGTCTAGTTCCGTTTTCAGCTGAAATTTCTTTTTAATTATCGAAATCTGATTAATAGCTAAAAGAGTTTAAACTTTAAAGTATGTGATTAACAACGACTGAGATAATCATGTTATGGAAATTCAGTTATCTTGCAACAGATTATATCAATCGAAAGCATAGTTTTTATATTCAAATCAGAGCACAAAAAAAAGATTAAATTCAATTAAATTCATGAAAATAGACTCATTGGGTGTGAAAATCCTATTTTGAGAGTTGATGTCAACCATTGAAAGGAAGAGATTATATTCTGAATGCAATTCATTACTGACTGTCAAACACTGGAAATTACTTCAGGTTTTCAAAGCGATTGAGATTTTAATCTTTAATTCACATAATTCTTATAAAAATATAAAAAAAACATTGAGAATAATGTTTGAGTGCATGCAGTGAACAGTATGTATGTGTGGGAAGCCCTGAGCGATACTAACCATCCATCGACAGTACCAGTGTGACCAGGTCATTTTGAGTGAAACCGGGACAATAGACTAAAATATAAACTCCGACCCTCGACAGACCTACACCTTGTCCATAGACTCAATGTTAAAATAGACATTGAAATCCGGGACAATCCCGGCTGAGCCGGGGCACCTGGTCACACTGGACAGTACACTATATTCCTATATTGAGTGACAGTAATAACTTCTCTGCATTTTATTTGTTGTTAACTATTCTCTTGTCTTAAACCTGATGTCTCTATCTTTTCATTTATTAGACGACACCGGTCTGTAGTGAAAGCACACCTGTAGTGCATTAGAGCACAAGTAGACCGCTTTGGGGGCACTCAAGGCATGTCCTGTTCAAAATCCATTAACAAATAAAGGTCTGAACAAATGTGACGGACATTGACTATGAATGATGTGATATTCAGGTGGTGTGTGACTGACTATCAATCGATCCGTCGTTTTGCTAATCGATGTCTTTCCTCTGGTCTCCACTCTATCTCTTCCTTGTTGTCGACAATCACTTAGTATTTAATATTAAAAATTCTGTTCAAAAAATACCTTTTCTTCTGTTATCTGTTGTAAGACTGAATGCAATAAACAAATCGATTGTTATTTATTATAGACTCTCATTATTCTGCTTATTCTGTTCGCTTATTCTGTCCTCTCCTTCAATGCTATGTCGCGCTGAAGGGAATACTTATTCCAATTATTATTGAATTTCTTTATCGCGAGTATTGATTTATTTTTGGATTTTATGTTCCAATGAATATGAATAAAAGTTCAACAGACGAACCACTCTTCCAACAAAGACGTTGACCTTGCTCAGTCACTAGGATCGGTTTTCTTGGGAATATTCAATTACTATGCAAAGGCTGTCCACTTATCTGAATAAATAAAATGACTTTTGTCTTATTCTATTAGATATAGATTTCAGACGAAAATAGATTTTCATTTATTCATATTTGAAATATTCAGAAATAGGAAGGAGTGGTGGGTTAGGGCTTAGTATTTAAACCCTATGTCGCACCCCTATAAAGCCTTGCTTGGTGACACAAATGGACCATGGCTATTTCTTGGATTTTACTCTAATATCTCATTAATTTATTTTGAATTTTTTCATTTAATTTATTGAAAACTACAAAATCAAGAATGATATGGAGGTGTGCTTGGTAATGGTTCTTCTATACAAGGACCATGCTTGCGGACATACTGTTCTATTCTATCGCAAGTTGGATCTTGGCCGTCACCAGGATTTGGGTCGAAGATAAGCCGTCTGTTACGTTCGTCGACGGGACAGGGTTGTAAAGCAAAGCCAATATGTCTCCTATCAATTGGGTAACACCAGAAGTAGCTAGTACAGTCGTACGGATTTTTGAACAAGCCGACTTTTTGACACTTGAAGTATTTGCTCCAATTAATGACTGGAGTAGTGGTGACTGAGGACGTTGTCGTTTGAGTTGTTTGTATTGTGGTCGGGGTCTGAGTTGTTGATAGTGTGGGAGTCAGAGTAGTGGGCGGTTGTGTCACAAACGATACGCACTGGTTTTGTTCTTGGTCGAATGTCTTCCCGGTTGGACAGACCTCAAATTTAGCCTTCATTAGACATCTGTAATATTTTCTGTTGGAAGCGTCGTTCGGCATTTTGAAGGACCCGACGCTATGGCACATGTTTTCTGGCCCTAATGTAGTCGGAGGAGTGGTAGGGGTTTGAGTCGTTGGAGAGGTTGCTGTAGTTGGAGGTGTGGTAGGGGTTTGAGTCGTTGGAGAGGTTGTTGTAGTTGGAGGAGTGGTAGGGGTTTGAGTCGTCGAAGCCGCTGTTGAAGGGGTAGTAGTAGTAGTGGTCACTGTTGTGGACGGCTTTGTTTGGAGAGTTGTTGTGCCTCTTGTGGTCACTTCCTTTTTAACACAACATCCCTGGGTATTGCAAACCTATAAAGAGCATGCACAATTAATTATTGGTAAGTGAAAGTTTTATTCTTAGGTTACGTAATTGAGTCCGCACTCTTTTCTGGCATCTCTGATCAAAATAACCCTGGTCACGTTTGTGTAATCGTCGATAAACTGTTTGCAAGTTGCTTTCTCTCTGCTCTCCGAATAATAAGTTCCAATTGTGGGACAGACCACCGCACAGGGGTTTCGAGACACTGCGACCTGACCTCTAGGCCCTAGACACTTTATACAAATAAATATAAGCTATGAAAATTGATCCAGCTAATTCATTATACATTTTTATAATCTTTGAATATCTTTCCGTCTTTATCGAACTCTCCTTGGTAGTTGGATTTGCACAAATCATACCGGAATTGGTCGTCAATGTATTGATAACTTTCATTTGCTTGAAAATAATAATCAAGGTTATTTAATATTGAAAATTTTGAAAAGCATTATGGTGTTTACCATCGAAATCAACATGGTTATTGCAATAATTAGTGGTTATATCGGTCGACAACTCCAGGTTTGAAACAATTGATTCACTTTTATAGCCATTGATCAGTAAAATGACTAAAACCGAGAGACAACTGAAGCAAAACAAATGACTGAAACCTTTCATTTCAAAAGTCAAACCTCTTTATTGTCTGAGATTCCGAATAAATTATTAATTCGAAGAAAATTAAAGTAATTTTTTGCTTTTCTTCTCAAATGATTGACGTCATTAAGACTGGAGTACTTGAAATTGAAATCCCTGTTCACTTAAATGGTCTCAGTAATGAGCAAGCAATTTTATGCAGACATCTTCAATGTTTCGAAGGATATGAATAAAATATTTTTGGAAATTTCGAAATATGGAGCAAAATATTGCTGTAATTGAGTAGAAATACTAGACTATAATTTGTGAAATTAATATACCTAGCTTATTTGAACTGCTTGAACATCACTGATTCGGTGGAAAACATATGATTTCAGCAAATCTTAAGTGTCTTCCCATTGAATTCGTCGGAATTGATTCAAGAAATTATTATCTAATTAAAGAACCTTTGAGTTAATTGATAATTGAATAGAACCAAGGTCGTTTGTTATTCAATTCAACAGGAATTAGATAATTTGAATAATAAGGTGTATTGAACTAATTAACAAGGTTACGTGAAAAACATTTGAATAGAAAAGTCGTATTTTTTCAAACTATCTAGATGATTGAGTCAGCATGATACTTTTGATTGATTGGGTGACATATGGTTTTTGACAACTGGAAGACAAATGAAGAATATATCGCATGACTCGGAATAATCTCTCTTTAAAAGAAATATTCCGCAGAATATTCACAACAGATATGAGTGAAAAAGATTTCGTGACTTAAGTCCAATACGTGTTCACCGGTTATCACAACTAAAATGATTATAATCTCTCTTTTTTACTCATTTTTATACCTGTCTCACAACACGCAAGGAGTGCCATAACAAAACAGCTCAGAATCAATAAGAAATCAATTGTTTTATGGTTGGGTAATATTTAAATTAACTTGATCAGTCAGATCAAATTTGTTGAACATTTTCCGCTATTAGTTTGCACATACAGAAAAACTTTTGTAAAGCCACCTTGCTCATCTTAAAAATATGTAATAAAAACCAACAAAAGATGTTCTAAAAATATAACGATATTTGGATAAAATATTACGAATATTACGAAATCGTAGAAAAAATCTACAATTTTTCAAATGTATTATAAAAAGATATAAACAAAACCAATAATTCTCTTCTTTTATTAAACTCATTAAAAACGGTTCAATCGATTTGAAATCGTCTTCGAAGAGCTGATAAAAAACGAGACAAAAGTTTAAGATTATGAGGAAAACAGTTAACCTTAACCTTTAGAAAAGCCTATCATTTGATCTCCGAATTCAATTACAAATTGGGTTTCAGTCCTCTGAGTCTTATCTTTTGGTTGTCTTCTAATCTCCAGAAAACAATGGCTTAAAAACAATGATATCATAACCACTATTGATATTTCAAAGCAAATATTATTCTGTGCAACCATTGCAATAACATCCTAGACGTAAATAACAGCCAAGATAAGTTTTACAAATGTGTTTTACGTGTCAAATTTATAAAAAAAATTAACTTGGTATTTAATAAAAACTTGAATTTATTAATTACTTTACTGAATAAGTAATTATCTTGGTCATTAGGGGAACTTAATGGAAACAAATCTATAAATACCAAGTGTATAGATCTTTGAAAGATTATCGAAACATTACTGGAGATTATATTCATGGCAAAAATGAGTAAAACAAGTGCTCTCAATATGTATTTATAGCCAGGAATCGATTTTTTCGTTAAATTTATTTCTAAAAATATTTTGACTCAAACATCAAAATATTTAAGAAATTCTTTTCTTCAATAATTTAGTAAATTGAGACTCATTTTCAAATGAAAGTTTCATCAAGCTAGTTTTAATGAGCTCGTTTAAATTCAAACACTCATTAAATGAACTAAATCTGGTGGATATCACATCTGAATAGTCACTAATAGTCTGGGGATAACCGCTGGGAATACATACAAACAAAAGTGAAATCTTATATTTGTGCTTGATTATAATCACGGAACTGTTTTTTCGTAGGCTTTTCCTCAAATCACGAGATGTATTACCGGCTAATGATCTGAGTTTAGTCGAGTTCTCTCGACTATAATCTCGTATATAATGAACTGTGGAGATTGAGCATGGTCAATAGCTTTATTACCAGATCACATTGAATGACAAATTAATTTGAGCTGTCATTCAATTTAGAGAAAAGTCATTCACTTTTATGACTTGAAACCTGTCAAGAAGTTTACCAAGATCACATTTCAAGCATGAAAGAAGACTTACATTTTTTATGAACTAGCTCAACAAATAATCAATTAGGCAATTAATGTCAGTAATTATGATAAAAAGTCAACAAGATAATTTAAAATTAAACAACAAGAATTTAAAAATTAATGGAAGTATCTTGGCTATTTCAGTTTGAGCTTAAAATGGTTTATATTAGTGATTGTCTTTGGATTGCCGTCTGATTCCAAGTTCAGTGAACGGCGCTCTCAATGTCTGACAAATTAGCCTTTTATTTGATTTGGACATTCCTCAGACAATTGACAGTCGGATTGAATTAGAGGCATAACAACAACAAACACTTTATTCGTGGTATAAATGAGATTATAATTAAATCATTGAACGAAATATTTATGAAAATATGTGTATAAAAAATATTAATGAAATTAATTCCAAATTTTCTTTATTTATAGAATATTTATATTCTGTGTGAACCAAAAGTAAAATAAACTTGATTAAAATGAATGAAATTGAATAGATAATTTACAGCAAGACATCAGTTATCGAGTAATAAAAACCATTTGGGATGAAATAAAGTTGTCTTCACTGCGAGGCTTAAGTTTAAATGAAATCAAATGCTTTGAAACAAAACGAAACACTAAGGGGTGAATGAACCCAAATGAACTTGCTCACTTCTGGGTATCATTAACCTGAAACTCTGCCCAGTGTAAAATGTAAGTTCTTCTGACCGGAAACGTCGTACTTTTCAACTTGTTGAGTTTGCGTTTGGCCACCGGCAGAGCCTAAACTCTGTTGAGTCTGTTGTTGTTGTGGCTGAGCGTTGGCTGAGCCTAAGACCTGTGGGTTTGTGCCTACAGACAGTCCTTTGGGTAAATCATAGGCATATTTATTCATATCGTGTCTGACAACTATATATTCGTCGTCTTCGTCCTTCTGATTAAGAGCCTGGATATTGGAGTTCTGGCCCTGGGCATTTTTTGGCTGCTGTGTTCCAAAAATTTGATCTAGTGAAAGTTGACTTCTGTATTGTCTGGCATTAGGCAGAGCTTCAGCAGGAATTGGTACTAGATAGAAGTGAGGTTTAATAGTTGAAATATTTAGCAATTTTAGTGGTAATTACCTCTTCTGCCCTCTTTGTCACCGAAGTCGATGAGAACCTCTCCGGTGTCAAAGTTAAGGCTCAGGGGTTTTATGTCGGGCGGCATAATGAAGCTGACGTTCAATTTGTCCCTGCCCAACGCTTGGGGTTCTTTTGACCGCATTGTGTCCAGGGTGAAGAGCTTTTGTTGACCCCTTTCCTGGGGTCTTCCTGTGTGCTGGATATGGAAGTTTTCATTTGGGTTCAAAGGCGGAGGAATAGACGCTGAAGAGTGAGCAGCAGAAAGAGGAGGGGGAAGAGGGGCAGAAATAAGTGTTGGCTCATTCTTTTGAGGAATTCCCCACTCCATATACTGCTGTGGAGCTGCTTTTGGAGCTTCTGTGGGAGCAGACCGTATTGGGCTCTGAATACCCCATTGAATGGGGGCTGGAGCTGGAGTTGGAGCCGGAGCTGGCCTTTGCTCAGGTATTTGGCGTTCATTCCACTGACTGTTTATTTGATTGGTTTGGAAATTAGTCTGAATTCCGTTTGACTTCAAAAATCTGTCCAGAAGTGGGAACTCAGAGTTTCCAGTATTGGGAGCCGGCGGGTATGGCCAGGCAACTGGCTCTTCTACTGAGCCTAGTGCTGGACCGGGCGGCGGGGCTGCAATAGGTTTTATCCTGGGCTGTGGGGCTGACTCAACCGCGTCGGCAGACAAATGCCAGGGTTTTGGACTGGAGTCGTGTCTCGAGAAACTGTCCAATAGTTGAGCGATTAGTTGAGATGTGGTGGTGTCGGCACCGGATCTATATACCCGTCCACACAGTACTACCGCCAAAAATAAATACTAAAGAAAAAAATTAATTAATTTTTGTAATGATTTCTATATTTAAAAGGATTTCCAGTTATTGTTTGAAAAATAATACGAATATTAAAAACAAAATAAATTAATTACTTTGAAAATCATTTGCGTTAATGAAAATCACACACAAATCAAAAGGAAAGATAGTTTTTCACAGACTTTAATCCGAAACAATTAACCAAAAATTTATTGAATGAGTGAATAATTCAATAAAAGTGTTGAATATTATTCGCTTGAAATCAGTTTCCAAATGAAAAGTTTTCAATTGGTTTCTAATTAAATAAATCTTTAGCTGTCTTTCGGAGAGTCCAGTAAAACAACTTTGAAAATGAAAGCGTCGACTCCTACAGTTAATCTTGCTCTTTTTTGCCGATGCAGTCACTCCGCTATCAGATTACAAATCAAATAAATTAAGGAAATGAAAGACATAATCAATAAGAGAAGAAAAAAATTGTTTATCGATTGAGGAAAATGAAAATCTGATCCCAAATACAAATCGAAATACAATTATATTAATTATTCATAAATTGAGCCTTAAATCCATAAATCCATAAATTATTCATATTATCGGTGTTTGTCTTCGAGGAGAGAATAAGGAGGAAAGGGTTGAGAAAGAGGTGACAGTTTTGCTTTTTTAAAGAATTGTCTTGTTAGTTTTTGAAAAATAAATTGGATTTTATCCAAATCATTGGCAGTAAATTGTTAACTTGGTTCAATTCTTACAATTTAGATCGGGATAAAAGATTGATTATGACATCTTTAAGTGGTCGGCTATTATCTAATTGATCCAGACAAGTCTTTCAGCCTTAATTTCATACAATAATATGGATGTGCAAGATGAAAGCAGAAGTAAAAGAATCTTTTTTCATAAAAACTTGTTTATAATGGTAAAAGTTTTGATTGTTATCAAGACTTAAAAATAAGTTTTTCCAAGAATTAAGAAAGATTTAAAACAAAATAAGCAAGATAATTTGGAGACTCGTAGAGTGGGTTACACCTACTTTGAAAATTACTTGAAAAATTACCTTGAACATCTCAATTTGGGAAAAATAAAAGCAAATATAAAACACTTAAAAGTTTATTATAAATAATTAAGTTTGACGATAAAATGTTAATGTTAATAGGTGCAATTCGCTCAATACTGTGTCAATTAGGGACACATTTTAAGACTAATTTCTTAAACAATTAGTTAAGACTTACCGTTATTTGAGTCATATTTTAAATCGACATTAGTTTTGAATACAATACTCAGGCAAATGACTCAGTTTATGGATGATGTAAAAAATTGTGGTTTTATCTAGATTATTTGGAGCAAATACTACGATATTTATACATATCGAGAGTGGAAAATAAATTTTTACACTTCGTTTGAATTGAATTTTATTTAATCAAAAGTTAACCCAATTTAGTAATTATATTCTGAGTAACTCTGGGGTATTATTTTTAAACAATTATTTTTTTCCAGGAAGAAAATCCTGAATTTCAGCGCATTTTTCCACTGCTTTTTCTGTCGCATAGATTAGCCGATTGGGAGGCCCTCCGGCTGTTTGGGTATTAATATTAATATTTTGATAATTTTTAGTTATTTTTCTCCAATCGATAACTAATTGATAGATATTGTGATTTGTTTTGAATGGAGCGGTCGATAAACTCCGGTCCTTAGAATTGTAACATTTTTTTCTAGGTGATTACCAAGGCTCTTCAAATAGATTGACAAATTTTTTTTTGTCGAGCTATTCATCAAATGAAATGCTCTGTAATTATGGTATCAAATGTTTGAAGCAATAAAAAGAAATAAAAGTTTATTATGTATTACAAGAAATTGGGTGAAATGTGTGTTTCAGTTGCTCTCTATCGCGATGTTCAGCCTATTTAGCGAATGCCCGAAACACTGATGTAATGCCTGTGCTATACTCGCTATGGTGACTGCAAAGCCAGTATTGATCTACCCTAGCAACCGAGAGACCAGTGCCGTATGGCTGGCGTTGTGTGCCTACAGTCACCAACAAATACAGTCTATGTCTGACTCCTATCCATATATTCATCAAAATTAAAACAATAAAAATCGCATATTTTAATCAATAATGAACAAGGTCTTTCAAAATTTGACAAGGTTTTGAGAGTATAATTTTCCCTTGTATCTAGAGCTATCTAGAGCATTTGGCATATTTTTGAATAGGCTATCCTTGATGCCATTTTGTTTTTTAGCTAAATTAAATCAAAATTTCTCCTATTTATCTTGCTAACTTTTCCGATATTAAAATTTTTACTTGAGTTTTAAAATTTGGAAGTTTCAAATGAGTTTGTTGATGGAAAAGGGAGCAAGCACACTTGATATCTGGTGACTGTACTCTGAATATTCTATTGATATGATGGCAGTAATATTCTGAGCGATTCTCCGCGCAATACCTTTGCGTTTGGCGTCAGAAACACCGACTGCTGTTCTCGTTATTGAACTCCACTCCACTCTTCCATTGAGAAAACTGTGAGTTTATGAGCAGATCCTCACAACCGGAGTCATTGCTGTGCGACTCATCCTCGAAGTGAATCAGTAATCTCTGTCTGTGTTCAGTCTCTAAACTACTGGTCATCAGAATAATCGACTTTTCCTAAAATATGTCGAATCTATTCATCCGTTTTTAATTTCAAATATTGTTTGGTATTTTTGGAAAGCGTTGATTATTTCTTTTTTGTCCCTTCCTTTTGGAATATTCTGTTCTGTGCGGACCTAAACAGTCAGTCCCTCTCATAGAAGTCTTCACTCCACACGAGTATTGAGTTTTTCACTTCGAAGTAATTCTCAAACAGTTCTGCATTACTGGTAAATATTCTGAGCTCTTTTTAACACCCTTTCACTTCCTGTATGTACTAAAAGGACAGACCAATTAATTAATAACGAATTACAGGTGCTGTGAATATACACATTGTGTGACATTTCAATTGTGAGCCCACTTTTCGGACATATGGTAAGTAAAGGCTTTACATAATGTGTTTTCAGTCAAACACTTGACGTCATTGTCAGTCATCTAATGAATGATTTAATACTATTTGAGGATTACTTTTGCGTTGAGTTAATCAAACTTTTATCTCATATGGGGTTCCATTTGAGACAATATGTTAGCCCTTTGGAGGCATTCATTGATAGTTATCTCGAATTGATTTCAAATTGAATTTCTTGGTTAGAGTTTTGAAGAAAGGCTTCGCTTGTTATCAGTTGAGATCAATTGCCAGAATATTTTCACCTTAAGAATAATCTTGTTAAACATCTTTCCCTCTTTATAAAGAGAATGGCTTTTTTGATTTGCAGGAACCGATTGTCTCGCAATCAATTGACGAACTCTGACCGGAAGATAATCAGCAAAAATGCCGCCATATTTAACTCAACCACACTTTTCGAACAGCCTTCTGATTAAACGGCTCATCAATGGCCATAACTTCGAGACAGCAGCTGCTGAGCCGGAGCCGGCACTGCCTGAAAGTGATACCAATGCATCGACGGTCAACACTCTCGGCTCGACGATAGCCGGCACCATATCGTCGACTCTGTCGACTACTACTTCATCACCCGAGCCGTTGGTCACTACCGAAGGAATTATGATCAGAATGGAGCATGCTGGAGAAAAGATCTTGGAAGAGGTCTCTGATAAGACCCACATTCCATTCTGGGGCGTATTCTTCATATTCCTGGTCATTGTCGGCATATTCTTTATTGTCTTCTACTGTTGTCTCCAGCGATGGTGGCGTAAGTTGAGGGGCAAAGAAGGTGGCAAAGGCTTTATGGCCGGAAAAATGGACTTCAAGTCTGTTCAGCTCTTAGGACAGGCCTATAAGGAAAAGGTTTGTCACAATTAATGACTTTACAAATGAAAAGATTTATTTTTTGCACTTTATTTGAGTTTCAAAAGTGTTTGTCACTCGAAATGTCGTTAATTTTTGTGACAAAAGTCAACTCTTCTCTAATTATTTTCAATTAATATATATATTCCATAGAATTCTATGATTATATACATTTCTTATACAAATATTGACGAATAAATTAATTAATCACTTATTAAAACACTTGAGAATATAATACCAGTTAACCAAGAGTAGAATATTGGGTAAATCCAATCTGTCATTAGATAAAGCTAGTACCAAGCTCAGTTAGCTTTGAATTTTTCGAAAGTTGGGAATTAATGGTTGTTTGCACTATAATTAGTGTAAATATTTTAATACTTTTAATCAGTTTATAATAAAATAGTTTTCAGACATAAATATTATTTGAAACCAATCTCTGGCTGTCTATGTCTGAGCCATTGGCTGACTATACCGGAGAACAAGAGAACAGACATTTTTCGACAGATTTTTATCAAAATAATAAACAGTTAATAATTCAATCAATAGTCCAATGAATCAAAGCCTTGATTTTAGGACAGAATTAATTGAAAGCCTGAATAATAAGTTTGTATATTAGACTCAATGCCGATACAAATGATTGAATAACAGCTTATTTGTCGATAGCATTGAGGAAATTGTGTCGAAAAATATGTTTTTCAGTCTAAATATATAATCAATCGATTGGTCTCTTCGGCGGTGAACTGCTTTTCTATTGGATATGGATTTCAATTATATTTTTATTTATTATATAAAATTTTTATTTATATCTATGAGTTGTACATAGCATTTTATTGATTGCACAACATTTGAGCCTGGCGCCAATAAGTTAAATGAGCTTGGTTGAAAACCTT
>JAQGBD010001337.1:0-16839 GCA_034698165.1 Punctoribates punctum | reverse complement strand
AATTTGACTCAAAAACATGATTTAGACTGACTAGTCCTAGTGAGTATAGGACAATTTAAAACGAATTTAGCCGAAAAACGAGCATTGTTCACTGGTGAAAAACCACCCCCTATACCTCCTAGGATTTAGACCAAAATTTTGTGAAAAACAATCCTCTATCCCCCCCCCCCTTGTCGGCGAGGAGCTTGCTCACATCTGATGAATATATAATGAACTGCATAAACACCTGATAATTGTTTTAAAAATCATCCAGAAAATGGCAATGTTTTTTGCGATACTTCAACCCCTATTCATTTATTCACTGGTATCATTTAGAATTTGCTTCTCTGAAAGGTTTGGGCCTGTCCTTTAAGGCCTGTCCTTTAAGACTTGTCATATCTACACAAATAATTACTAAACGATAACCAGAAAAGAGAAGGCAATGAAGAGTTTGAATCTGAAAAAGGTTTCGATCTCTACTCTGGAGAGAAGTCATAGTTCTCTACACGAATAGAGTGTTGGCTCTGAACTGTTGGTTGGATTCAGAGATTCACTCAATTGAGTTGAAGTGCAGACAAATGACTGCATTAGAGATAAACTCATTTAAAGTTCACTCATTTGACACACAATTCATCGTTTGATTCATTTTTTATTTGTTTTCAATCATTTTTAGAATGAAATCCCGTTTTGTTTACAACAAAATGAGTGAAATTATAGTAAAGTGTCTATTAATTTGAATTATGAGACATTCTTTGAGAAGAAGTCATAACAAGTGATTGAAATGGTTTTAAGTAAATCGTTTCGCGTTTACCACAAATTGGATAATAACAGTGTTTATAGTCTTCTTTTGGAGCAGAAGAACAACAAATGCGAGTCATTGCTCTTCGAGGCCGAAGCCATCGCAACACTCAGTAATTCATTGATTTATTTATAACTCAATTATCTTTTCTATTGATTGACTGACAAATTCACTGATCCCTTCACTACAATCACAAATGATTTCTTCAGTTCAAGAATAGAACAAATTTGTCCACAATTTATATTACAAACAATGGATTAATTGACAAAAGATGAGGACAGGAATGAGGATAGGGATGAACCATAATGTATACCCTCTTAATGATTGTTTAGACAAATATTTATTGAAGTAATGATACATTTATTGCCAAAACTGTTATTCCATTCTTTGATTTGTTTTCTTATTAATAATTAGTGATTATATAAAATGTTTTTATTTGAAATATCATTAAATTGTTTGAAAACATTTGTGTTAAGGTACGACCGAATCTGATTCTGTGCGTCATTTGTATTCCACTGTTTTGGACGCTTACGGATGTTTAGGTGTTCTCCAATTGTCTGTCGGTAAGTGCCAGACATGAGGCCAGTGATGGCCACAACCGTAGGGCAAAACAGCTGCACATTTGTTATCACATCTGTCAGTTTGACATCTGTTACCCACTCCTAATATGCCATTCCTATGCTCTGATGGTTGTGTTGGGCTCACCCCTCACTGCTCTCATTCCCTGTTTTCCTGTTTTCGATTCACATTAGACTTCCTTTAAAATGATTGAATGCAAACAAAGCTGTTCTCAAATACATTACTTTTTTGAGCATTTGATTGAATATTCTTTTAACTGAATTCTCTCAAAATTCTCTCAAAATTTCCTAAAAGGAGATACAAATCATGTCTTGTATTTGGTTTTGGTCTCCGGCTGTGTTTCCATCGGAAAGATACACAATTCAGAGGTTTTCCGAATCATTGACACCGTCTTCATATCCCTTCGTAATAATGCCGCAGATTTAGACCGCATTCAAGAGGTCCGACGTATTCTCAATTCGGGAACTTTTTATTTTTCGGTGTCTCAGAGCACAGATCAGACTCCTTTTGATTTAACCCTTTGCGCCCAACGCTCAGTTCGTACCTATGAAACAGATAACCGGTTCTTCTGGAACCGAATGCTTTACTTACATCTTCTCAGATATGGCGTCAATACAAACAAATGGCTGATCAAAGCCATGTGCGGCGGTCTTTCAATTAGCACTGTATATGTTGGGCACCTCCAGGCGAAGGCCTGTCTTATATCAAGGCTTAGTTGTGAAAGAGTGGGCACCCGTTTCAATGTCAGGGGTACTAATGATAGCGGTTTTGTGGCCAACTTTGTTGAGACGGAACAAGTGATTTATTTGGAGGACAAGATTGCCTCATATCTGATGACCAGAGGATCAATACCTCTCTTTTGGGAACAAACAGGAGTTCAGGTTTGCTTCGATTCTTGTCTGGCTTTGACTTTACTGTACTGACCTAAACTGTGGAACAGGTGGGCGCCCATAAGGTTCGTCTTTCGCGCGGCAGTGAAATCTCTCAACCGGCTTATGACAGACATATGGCGTTAATCGGTCACCGATACGGAAATCAAGTTCTCATTAATTTAGTCGGAAATAAAGAGGGGGAGGCTTTGATCGGAAAGATGTACAAGGCACACCATAAGACTTCCCCCTTCGCTAAGGACTTCCCATATTTGGCGTTTGATTATCATCACTACTGTCCCCGAGGAAGAGAAGATAATCTGAAGATTCTTAAGGACCATATCAACAAATATCTCAAAGATTTGAAATTTTTCTATCGTGAGAATGGAGTGATTCAAAGCCAACAAAGCGGCACATTTCGGGTCAATTGCATCGATTGTCTCGACAGAACAAATCGTGTCCAGACTTTCATTGGTCTCGAGGTTTGTCTCTCTCTCTCTCTCTCTCTCTCTCTCTCTCTCTCTCTCTCTCTTCTCGTCTGTTCTCTGAATTCTGTTTCACTTCACTCATAATTCTTTCAATAGATTCTGAGCCAACAGTTGGAGTGTTTAGGACTCAACCAAAAGACAACAATAGTTTCTCGTTTTGAAGAAGTTTTTAAGAATATGTGGATTCAAAATGGAGACCAAGTGAGCAGAATATATACGGGAACGGGTGCTCTCGAAGGAAAGTCTAAGGTTTGTTTTCAAATATTATGCCTTATATTAAGTGTTTTGTTTTGATTAAGTTAAGGGACGGAACCCTATCTGTTGCGCGAACCATACAAAACAATTTATTGGATAACAGCAAACAGGAAGCCATCGATATTCTGCTCACTGGAAAGCCTCTGAACAACGAAAACTCGGACAGAGCCCGTTCTCTGTTAGCAACTCATTACTTGCACTTACCCTCAAATATTTTGATAGCGATGTGCGATAGATATCTAGAATTTTGTGAAGCGCTCACCATTAAGGTTGCGATCGGCACCTGGAATGTCAACGGAGGCAAACACTTCAATAGCATTATTTTTAAGCGTTCGGACCCTTTGTCTGATTGGCTGATCGACAATAAATTGAAAAATTCTTATCCGCCAAATATTATGGACTTATCGTTGAATTCATCGCTCAGTGCTTTGGAAGACAACGACTCTTCTGCACCCGATTTGTTCGCCATTGGGTTTCAAGAAATCGTTGATTTGAATGCTTCTAATATAATGGCCGCGAGTACTACAAACCAAAGGGAATGGTTGACCGAACTTCAAAAGACTATATCCAGGGATGAGCCCTACGTTCTGATCACTTCAGTTCAATTAGTGGGCGTTTGTCTCTTCCTCTTCACTAAACCCAAATACGCGACAGTAATCAGGTTTTGATTCTCTCAATTCATTCCCTTTTTTAACTGAATTTTCAAACATTAGAGACGTTGCGATCGATCAGATAAAGACAGGACTCGGGGGCGCCGCCGGCAATAAGGGTAAGCATATAATCTGTTCAATTGTTTTGCTAAATATCAGCCAAATATGACTCCAAATCTGTGACAAATAATTGCTTTGCTTTTCCTAAAAAATAATTTATTTTATGTGAGAGAAGTGACAAATCATTAGATCCAAAGACAATCACAAATCTATTTATGAGTTCACTTAAAATCAAAAGTAAAAGACTTTTGGGTCAGACCCCGATCCAGAACTGTTGGCCAATTATAAAGATGCGAATAAGAAATTCTCATTTTTTCAGGAGGAGTGGCTATTCGTTTGCTGTTCTATAATACTTCCCTGTGTTTTGTTTGCTCGCATTTCGCCGCCGGACAGAACCAATACAATGAAAGGAATGCCGACTATGCAGAGATCACAAGAAAGGCTTCATTTCCAATGGGGAGGTCTTTGAATTCTCACGACTATGTCTTTTGGTGCGGAGATTTCAACTACAGAGTGGATTTGAATAACGATGAGGTCAAACAACTGGTGCGCGACCGCGATTGGCAAACACTTCTGGCCTCAGACCAACTCAAATGTCAACAGAAAGAGGGAAAAGTGTTTCGAAATTATATCGAAGGAGAGATCAGTTTTCCCCCGACTTATAAATATGATATTAATAGCGAGGATTACGACACGAGTGAAAAATGTCGGGTTCCGGCCTTTACTGATCGCATTCTTTTCAAAAAGCGATATCCAACGAATCCCGACGAAGATATCAATTCCTTGAGTTACGGAAAAATCATTCACTACGGAAGGGCTGAATTGAAAACTTCAGATCACAGACCAGTAATCGCAGAGATCTTATGTGAAGTGCTTGTCGTCGATACCAATAAAAGATCGGATGTATTTCGTAGTGTTTTGGAACAAATGGGTCCTCTCGACGCCACTGTTGTCGTCACCGCTAATGAATACGAAGACGACAATTGTGTCTCTCTTTTTGATGACGGGTTTGTAACTCAAATACTCAAACGGTTGGCCAATGAGGCGGGAGAAATCATTTTAGCCCGATTTGGAGAGGATAACCTTCGGGTCACTTTCCGTGACGGCCAGTGCGCTCTCAAAGCCGCCAAATTGGGCGCCATTTCCGTTCAAAACAATACTTTTGAAATCAAATTAAAAACTCAGAATTGGATCGAATCCGTCGAAGAAGAACTCAAACTTGGGATCAATAATACCATTCCATTAGTCGATAATATATCGGATGACTTCGAAAATTTGAACCACTCTTTGGGTCCGACCTTTGATCCCTCGGTTTTTATTGTTGAGGAAGAATCAGATATCTGTTCCAATTCTTCGGGTCATAGTTCTCCAGTTCATAATATTGAGTCCAATGAACCACCGAAACGACCCCCTCCTCGACCACCATCAGCTCCTGGTCGTCCCCCACCCCCTAAAAGCGCAGTTGTCTCTCAAAGTAAAGCCACGAATGATATTTCGGTAAATATTTTCAAATTTCAGTTTATTTTATATTTTGTATCAAAAGAAATATTCTTTCATTTCGTTTGAATACTGAATAAGTTATACAAAAGTTTATAAATCAAAACATTTTTTTCTCTTCACAACAGTCAACGTCTGAAATGAGTAAACCCTCAAAACCACATCCAATAAGACCGGCACCGCTTCCGCCTACAAATGGTTGGAACAAAAGTCAATCAGAAAATCCAGAGAAAGATCAGAGCTTTGATTTGCCGCCGCCATCAATGCCTGCGCCTCCATTACCACCAACAGAAGCCATTGGATTTGGAAGCGATGGTCCGCCTCCACCCCCAAGAGTTGATTCATTTGAACTGACGCAGGATAATATTGAAGAACCGATTTCACCTTTCCTTTTAACACTACCCCCAGCTCCTCCACCCCCTCCCAATGTTATGAGTGACGAAGAACCTCCACCCATACCTCAGCGACCAAATGCCCCTACCGCACAATCGAAAGAAAACTCCGGGACCGGACCCCCTATCCTTCCTCCTCGCGCACCATTAGTTCGACCGCCTATTCCTCCCCGAAGAACAGCGCAGTGAACCTCTAATTCTAGTCTAAATGAGTCCTTTCTTTTTATTTGAAACAATAGTTTATCGAATCGATTATGGATTACATCGAAATATGTATTGCATTAAGAGTTCTATGATTTCCAAAATGGTGTCAAATCTGTTGGATATATATATTTATGGGTTATTTGATCCGAAATTATATCAATGTTTACAGTGATTAGGGTTTATAAGACAGTTGTCATAAAAACTCATTGATTTTAACTGATTTTTCCAAAGCTTTTCATTTGGAGTAATGTTCCGCACAGTTATTGTCCGAATCGTATCCATATTCTTAACTCAATTATTGAATTCGTTTATAATTTATAACATATCCAAAGTGTCTGACATTTTCATTGCTATTATAACCCGTTTTAAGTTTGTTTAGTGAAATGTTTGGGCAATAATGCGGTTATTTCTCATTTATTTTTATATATGATTTTCTAGTCTAACGATTAGGCAGTTATTAATGTTTTTATATTTTTAATATTTTTAGAAATTATTTATTTAAATGATTGACTCAATTGAGAATCGAATGAATTTATTGTTTCAATTCAATGACTATAAGCCGTTATGACATGAAATACATGTCTTGAAAATTATAATTAAATATTTAAATATTGTATATAAATACTGAAAACTGCTTTGAAATTAAGAGTACAATAAGTTATGAATTGCTGTTACGATAACTACTTATAAATAATTTAGTAAATCATCTAAAATAGTGACACAATATTAATGTTATATCAAATCGTTTATTATTTGTTCAAAGATTTAAATTTTACTCAATTTGAAGGATAGCTATAATTATTTTATTTATATTAAATTATTTTTGACTTCAATATAAAATTTTTAAACCAATCAATTGGTTTAAACTAAAAAATGTGAATCTCTTGCAACTCATTCAAGAATCGGATCGGAATTCTGTTTCATTTCTTTGGCGACAATTAGTTTGTCATTTAGTAGACATAACTGAGCTATAAAACCATCATTTGGACGGATTTCACGTTTGCTTCTGACCGTCCGAATAGCGTCCGGCGCTGAATATTCTCTTTTAATCATCAAATAGGTTAATACGAGAGTCGCTGATCGAGATATTCCTTCTTTGCAGTGAACCAAAACTTTTCCTGTAAAAGGTTTAACCGCTAACTCATTAATAATCTGAAAAATTGTGCCCTCAATGAAGTATTTGATAATTGAATGTGCATGTGCACTTCAAATCATGAAATTTCTCTTCTTATTATCCCTTCTGAAGGTTGAGAAAAATTTTGCCGAATTAGTTAAATGAGTTGTAAATGAGTGGAATTCAATTGATATTAACATAAAATTTGGTTAATTACCGCCTTCTTTGAGGGAATGTTCGATAAATTGGGCCGATTTCTCGAAATATTCATATAAACCAAAACTCGTCAAATCTATTGCTTCGATTCCAAAGAACTTTATTTTATACCCGGAATAAAATTGGGCCGAAGTGTTCACTAAGTTAAGTGATTTATCCCTTCCATAGGCAGCGTTCAGAATATATTTTATACCCAGTGATTGGAGGAGCGGAACATTTCTTGCTATTGATCTGAATTCATACAAACAAAAGAGTAATTCATTGATTGAAGAAATGTGTTACTCATCGCCGATGAAAATGCCATCAAATACTTCATTATACGAATCGAAGGGATAAACAAATTCTCCATTTGATGGCTCTCTTAACAGATCTAACAATTGTTGTGAAGTACAGGACTTTGGTTTATATTTCCACCAATTCTTCCAATCATTCATTTAAATCAAAGCACTCAATATTTTGGCCACAATTTCAATAAATGACAATTCACTGCAATTTGACTCAAAACTCTTCTAAAAATAGAGAGAGAAAGAGAGAGAGAGAGAGAGAGAGAGAGAGAGAGAGAGAGAGAGAGAGAGAGATCCCCTGATTAGTAAAAATTGTGATTTGTTTTGTTTTTTAAAATTCAATTTTTTATTTAAATCGTGATTTTCTAAAAAAATGAAAAGATTTTTAGTAAAATAATTTATTATTTTTAAGTTTCAAAAGTTGAGTCATTGATCGCAATTCAATTCAATTAATTGTAAAAAGGAATACAAAAAATAATGATTTTATAAAACAAAAGGTGAGATTCGGACATAAATTGTGATTAAAAATGTTAAGAATATAAATGATTTACTAAAAAGGTTGAGATGTGCGGCGCTGACAGCTTTGAGAACAGTTACCTGATCCAGAGCTTCAATATATGGATTGGAACCGTCGTCAAAATACATGGGACAGTCGTCATCTAATCAATAATACAATATATTTGTCAAAAGTTAGTCCAACAAAAACAAAATGAATGATATAGATAATTGAATCATGGTTATCCATTCAGTTTTGATTTAATATAGGGAATACTTGAATTGAACTGAAATGAACTTATCCCAAATTATAGTATTGGTATCTGAATAGACAATTTCATATATGTTTTTATGAAAACTCTATACTCCGCAAAATGAGGAGCGATTTGTCTTCAAATTCTCCATAAAAAGAGAAGAAAAAACATACATAAAATCGGGTACTAATAGACTATTACTAATAGTAATAACTTCGAATCTTTTTGGGACACACCTCAGTCTATGGAGAGTTAACATTAATCTCATTTAAAATGATTGTTCCTTTTTTTAAAACATTTCAGACAATGAATCGTTGATAACCCTTCTAACCAAGAAGTTAGATATTTTTGCCATGCTAATTTTAACGTTTTGTTCTAATGTTATATCGAAGGAAAATATAAGTTTTGGTGAGAGAATACATACGTTCCCTCTCGTATTCAGACATAGAGAGGGCAATCTGCGCGCCTTCGCCAGAGAAACCACTCCTCACGTCTTGTTTTATGTGACAAAAGGCACCGACAGATAACGACATCAGAATAATGTTGAGGTCAGCCCTTTGGTATACCCAACAGCGATATTTACTGTAGGCATCCAACGGGTCATAAGTTATTAGATATGATTTGAGGTTTTCTTTCCAAAAGCCAATGCATTGCATTTGATAATCCGGTTCACTGTATATATCGACGGGTCGTCCGAAATGGTCAACAGATATACAATAATTGGCATCAATTTCGATGATTTTTTTGTCGGCGTCACAAACAGAAAAATCAGAGATATTTTCTTTGCAGTAAACGTTAGGTCTGGGAATTTGAGTCACTCCTCCTCTGATACGAGTTTCAAATGGAATGTCACCCATTTGTTGGAATCGGAATTTTCCGGCGACCGGACATTTGATCGAAATTGGGTTCTTTGCTGTAATATTGTACGAATATTGTAACATGCTCAATCAGTGACAACCAATCAATTATTACCAATCATGAGATCATATTTCCACTCCTGGTCATCGTTAAACATATTCCAGGCACAGACAGTGGCAAAAGTGTCGATAATCATGGGCTGTCCCTTTCGATAGCGAATGATATTGTGATGTCGCGGAACAAAATCAAAACAGACGTAATCTTTTTGGCTTTGAATTTACGGTAAATTATTTGTTAGAAATTAATAAAATTCAAAGACAGACATACCATCCATTGATGCCGAGCCTCGCCATAACGAATCTGGTGCCCCGTCTTTCTTGACAGACATATATTTCTTGTTTGAGTCTTCCGGTGTCGGGTTTCCACTTCTCGACCATATAAGTTGAGTTAATGCTGACCTCTGCGTCGAAGTTAGCCGTATTGACCCAAATACCGGTGAAATTCTGAGGAAGTGTGCACTTAGCCGGCACTGTCTCAGTCTTCACAGGAAATAGACGTAACCTTTCCGGTCCTTCTTGTGGTGACCGCAAAGTATTGCATTCGGCAGTTATAGAGACCGAGAGGAATACGTCGTCGTCTCTGTTGGCCAACTGTTTCACAATTGATTAGATTTCGATTCAGTTTTATTTTTTTTTTTTGAAAAATGATTTTAAAAACTTACAAAACATCGATATTTTTCTTCAATACGTGACTCTCTTGAGTTAACGACAGCAAAGTAATGGTTTTTGCCGACATACCAGTCCCCTAAACACTTGAACTGGACTTCGGCATCTTCGGTGTCTTGCATTCCGGGACATTTTCGGTAATTCATAATAAATTGTTGATTGACATTAAAAAACTGAGTTCCTATCAAAGAGATAAAAAAATCAGTGATTTGGGAAATGGCTTTTGATAACATACCCGGTATCTGACAGGCAGTGATGTTTGCCTCGGGGTGAGTGCACTCTCCGGTAAACTTATACCTATTCTGATAACCAAACTTCCAAACTCCTTCCAAACTGGAGCGACAGTTCTTTCCCGAAGGATTGGTCGCTAATTTCAAAACAAAATATTAGTTTCAATCAAAATATGAATAACCGATAGAATGACTCACAAAACAAAGTAATCATTTCCTGATTGAAATCCAAAACTTTGCAAACACTTTGAATGGAAGGACTTTCGCCGTAATTCAAATTAACGCATCCGGCTATTCATGGCAACAGTGATCAGTGAAATGAGTAAATGTCCAGAGAATCACTTACTTTCAATCTTTTCGAGAACATTGAGGGTTCTTATTATGAGACGAACGCAATGATAACAATTCCTGTTTTGGACAAAATTTTTGGTCAAAATTTGAGCTCTAAATCGTTTAACACTCAAACCCTTGTCTAAGAACTAGAGTGTAGTTATCGTTATTTGTTCGGTGCATTTGAACACATTGGCCACGATTTGAGAGCGAGTCCGAGGACACAGTTGTGAAGACATTCTCTCCGTGTTCTCTGGAGAACCACTCGCCGTGAAATGTCTGCGGAATATTACAAAGTTGTCTCTCTATTGCAATCACGTCCTGTCCGTAGTACTGAGCCTTCAATTCTCTTAAATTCACTGAAATGACAAAACAATCAATAATTATGTTTAAGACAACGCCCAACAAAAGTTTGTTCATTAAATTCAACTAAATTTACCAAGGATAACTATCAGCTTAAATGAGATTCCGTTGAAAATTGACATTTCTATCAATTGATTAATTCATTTATAAATTCATTAATTCAATGATTTATCAAAAATATTTATATTCGTTAAAAACAAAGTATTACTGAATTCGTATATTTTCATCACTAATGTGAGGCAACACCTGAAAGGTATACACTCTCTGGCAAAGAGTCTATGGCTTTACCTATGGATTCAATGTTCAAATCCCTTTCTCTATATCTTTAGTGCCTTTGTATTGAACTTCACTTTACTTTCTTTTCAATCATTTGATAATTAAACTCAAAAATATTAGAATTGATTGAGAATTAAATAACCATTAATTTGAAAAAGAGTTCAAAATTTGATAAAATTGGAAAATTTAGGAAAAACTGATCTTTCATTCAAATGATTATTGATTATCGACGGCAACAGTTTATGGCATTCAAATCAATTTATTGAAACTTAAAGTTTTGCTCAAAATTTCATTTAATAGACACAGATTTGCCGTTCATTCCGAGCCACAGACATATAGATATACAGACGGGGTATAGGAGAGTCTATTTCTTGAAATCTTGAAAAGAACAGAATATTTTCAGTGATGACATTTTTGCGGAGTGTTGCCGAGGACATGCCTGGAACAGTTGCACGACTCTTCAACTAGGTTATATTTGATTCTATTGTGAGTCACTATTAAATTAATTTAAAATTAATTGTGAAATACAACTCATTTATTAACTATAATATTGTCTTTTAATTGATTTATTATTAAAATTGTTTAGAAGTGATGTTTTGAATAAATCAACTCTTATGAGGAACTCATCTCATTTAATAATTAATTATGGGCTCCATTTGGGCACTCATTTGGACCAATTGTGGTGATAATCATTAGATTGTTTGCCGACAATAGAAGTGAAAAAATAATTTAAGAATAATTAAAAATAAATAATTAAATTAAAGCTTAAAAAAAGTTTGTCTGAGTTTTAGTGATTGGAAAACAAAGAGTAAAAAAGGGATCGTTTTTAGAGAAAACGTATTTATTTAACGCATTATTTCGTCAGTCATTTGAATGAATTGCAAAACAAACGAACGAATGATTCAATAGTTTTGTTGTTTTGAATTCACATTAATTTGTTTTGGATTTAGTTTTCGATAAAATGTTTAATTATTTCGACGGAGACTTCAGACGAAGACCTCAACAGAGTTTGGGCGGCGCTCACAAAGAGGTTTACATTCAATCAGATTATCCCATATTTTGATAATTTTCTCTTTAATTATTCAAATTTTATCGAAGACTCAAAGAAGACAACTCTTGGAGAGAGCGGCTCAAGAGAGACGACACCGCGAGGTATGAGTTGACCACTGATGACATAAGTGATCGCATCTATTATACGATAGGAATTGCGGCGACGGACCAACTGTGCGGTCGTTCTTCAATCGTTTGTCAGGGGATGTCTGGTCCGCAAAAGACAAGTAATTCTATTATTATTTTATTTCAAATTTATTGAGTCTTTCCTTTTGTGAACAGAATTTCCAATTTCGCAAACATTTCGACGAAATCGTCGATAAAATGAAGAAAAATAGCGAAACGTCAGCACTGGATGTCATCGAACTATTGATCCATAAGTTTATTATATTTTATTCGGTGGAAAAGGACTCACAAAGACTCGTGAGTTCCCTTATATTCGCTTTTAGTTCTCATATTCTGACCACTGGTTTGTCATCAGAATTGGTTGAGTCAACTGATAGTGAGAGAGAAGAACGACATCGCAATCAAAGTGATTAATGACACAAACCATTGGTTATATCGGATTAAATATATCCTTAACTTCAATATAACTCATTTGGAGTCAACAGTCAGTCAGAAGAGTTCGATAGCAATACCTATGAGAGTACTCGAAGTCTATACTTCTCCCCAAACCTATCAATCGGTGGCAGAATCACAGAAAATAGATCCGGTGTTGTCTTCGATTTGGAATTATCTCATTTCTCATAAGTATTTCAAACAAATGCGAAACATAATGGAAACCAAAACTCCTGAACCTTACGAAAGCACATCCAAAGCGCCGACACCTCTGGCGGCTACCCTTTTAGACCTAATCCTTCGACCATTGAAGTCAATCAAAGAAAATAGCGATAAAATTTCGAATAATAATATATTTAAGTGTTTTTTAAGTGAGACACTGAGGGGTCCGCTCAGCCCTCAAATCAAAAACTTTGTGTTAACTTATTTGACGTCTGAATCAAAAGACATAATAAGAGCTCAATATTTAATTGATTGTCTTTTACCCGAATATCCGCAAAGCATAACACTGTCTTTGGAACCCAATATATGGCTCTTTTATTCTGTGCTCAAAATGATTGGCGTACAGACCAATCAAATCGATAGCAAATATACCGTAAAATACTTACATATTTTACGAGTCCTTTCCCTTAGTCTCTCAGAAACAACAAATGCAACGATTAGTTCCGACTCTGACAGCGAAGACATTGAGCCAATGGAGACAAACAATAGCACAGGACTCGATTCTAATACAAGCGTTCCGTCCCTTTTGACAGAACTGATCGCTCTTTTGAATGAATCGACTCACGTCTCACTCATCACAAGCCTTATAGACAACGAACAACTTATGACAACAGACTCCCAGACATTGATATCATTGTCCTGTTTATGTCATTCCCTTCTTTCGACTCATCCATTGGCTGTCAATCAATGCCGGTATTTAATAAATCAAAACAATATTTAATTCGTTTATTAATGTTTTTAAACACAGTTTGTTGTATACCCTGGCCTTCAAATCACAGTTTTTGCGTTATCTTTGGAAATACATCACTTCTGTGTCGACCCCATCGGTGTTTGGTTCGCCCACTTCTCTGCTTTATATCCTTTCGCGAGGACTTCCATTGGCTGCCGTTCAGTGGCATCAGATTTTGCCTCAATTGACACTATTCTGTGCTTTTTTCAGTTATTTGTTTCCGACCTTAGATGACGTCGAGTTCTATCGCGACGTCGACTCGGGTTTTGATTTAATGAACTCTAGCTTTTCGACGATGCCTTTCACTCTCCAAGAATTAGCGTCAATGGGATCCACTCTTCGAGATGTTTGCGTCGGATTAGTGGAGTTGGCCTATCACGACACCCGACCATCTGTTCGACACGACTACCAGAGCGCTCTTAAAAGTGTAAACCCAAGCGATTTAAAGACCAGTTGTGATAAGGATAAGGATGTGACGCGTCATTGGATGAAACTGTTCCAGTCTTGTGTCAAACTGTTGCGTCAATTGCACGCCAGAGACTCCAGGCGTCAGTTTTGTCCGCCCGACCACTGGATTAGTAAACAGGTGTCGATACCGGTGGAACGACCCACTAATTTCAGGGTTGGTATCAGACAAAGACGATCCATGTATAGAGAGTTTATGGGTTTGAGGCATCTGACCAGAGAAGAGTTAGAAGAGCATGGTCCTCCTCTCTCCACATCAGAAGTTAGAAATGTGACGATTCTTCAGGAAATCCCTTTCGTCGTCTCATTTCTGGATCGCTTCAAAATACTTCAAACCCTTATAGCGATCGACAGAACCCAACAAAGAGGAGATCCGCACACTTTCAATGTGATGGGAAACACCATTCAAATAGTGATCAGAAGAAACTATATATACGAAGACGCGTTCGAGAAGTTGTCGCCAGAAAACGAACCAAATCTGAAACAATCGCTTAGAGTCCAATTGGTTTCAGCCATTGGTGTCGATGAGGTCGGTATCGACGGCGGCGGCATTTTTAGGGAATTTCTCTCCGAAGTTCTCAAAACAGCGTTTGATCCGAACCGAGGATTCTTTCGATCGACGAGTGATAGTCTTCTTTATCCGAATCCTTCGGTCTCTTTGATTGTCGAGAATTATATAAAACATTATTACTTTATCGGACGAATGCTGGGGAAAGCCATCTATGAGAATATGTTAGTAGAGCTGCCGTTCGCGCCTTTCTTTTTAGCCAAACTTCTGGCCCGACACTCGGCCTCAGACATTGAGATCCATCACTTGGCATCACTCGACCCCCTTATGTATAAAAATTTAATATTCCTCAAGAGCTATGAGGGGGACGTCTCGGAGTTGGGTCTCGACTTCACTGTAATTAATAGTGATTTGGGAACCACTCAAATAATAGAGTTGAAGCCCAACGGCGCTAAGATTCCAGTCACCGCTCATAATAGGATTGAATACATCCATTTGATGGCTGACTACAGACTTAACAAACAGGTCATCCCTTTTATCATATTTATTAGCCTTTAATTGTATTAAACAATTGTATTATTTGGAAAACAGATCCGATCGCAGTGTTCGGCCTTCAAGTCAGGACTGGCAGATGTTTTGGACGGTTCTCTCGACTGGCTTCGAATGTTTGATCCGCGAGAACTGCAAATATTGATATCGGGTGCTCCGACTCCTATAGATATCGAAGACTTGAAGAAATATACTAATTATGGCGGCGGTTATCATATCGACCACAAAATCATTGAAATCTTTTGGAAAGTCGTCCAACAATTTGATGAAAACGAAAGACGAAAATTACTTAAATTCGTGACCAGTTGTTCGAGACCTCCATTACTCGGTTTCAAAGACTTGTTTCCAGCCTTTTGTATACAAAACGCGGGTCGAGAGGCCAACCGATTGCCGACAGCGTCCACGTGTATGAATCTCTTGAAGTTACCAGAAATCGAAGACTTCCAGACAATGAAACAAAAGCTCAAGTATGCCATCGATTCGGGCGCCGGCTTTGAACTGAGTTAACCGACTCTTCTTTTAATTTTATGTTTTGAATAAATGAAAGTTATTTTCATAACTCCTCCTCTTTTTCGAGTTTTTCTTTGGACCAAAAGTAGACTTTAGACTCGGCTGCTGTCAACAGAGAATTGCCAGTTGGGTGAGCGCTCAGGGAGTGAACCACTCGATGATTCGGGTGACTTATTTTGCCGATAATATTGGACTAGAATTTGATTATAAATAAGTCAATGCTTTTGATATGAGTACAAACCTCTATGAGATCCCAGCAATAGACGGTCCCGTCTTCAGAACCCGACAAAACGATAGAGTCATTTGCTATGAGACAACTGTCGATCCGATATTTACTGTTGGAGTGACCGCTATATCTATAATAGAATTTATTCATTCAATTAAAATATTAAAATATGAGTGAAGAGTGAGTCCTCACAGCGCCAGTGCTTCGCCATTAGATTTGTCCAATAATCTGATGGAACTGTTTAGGCAACTGATGAGAAGACACTGACCGTCTTTTGTCATACAAACGCTGTTCACTGGAGCTGTCGATTGAGAAAAATATGGTTAAAAATAATGAAAAGAGTCTGAAAGTTAGTCTGAAAGGAACCATTGGTTTTGTCGCAATTCATTATTCCTTTTCGTATATCATATGTCCTGACGGCACAGTCGAGTGATGCCGACACTATTTGCTGGTCAGAAACGGCCACAGAAGAGACGCTGTCTTTTGCCTCATCTAACACTTGAATCGGTTCTTTTGAATGGCTTTTAAAGTCCCAGAGTTTGACGCTCCCGTCCACAGACGCCGACACCACTACAGAAGAGTCCTCATTGAAACGGACAGCATTAACAGTGGCCGCGTGTGCTCTGTAACGACGGAGTGGTTGACCGGTGGATACGTCCCAAATGAAGACAGATTTATCCATTCCGGCAGAAACTATATGACTGCTATCACAAGAACTGCAACAATCCATCACTTCATAGCCGTGACCGCTGTATGTCTTAAGCAGAAGTGCTTTTTGCGGATTCCATAACTTAAGGCTCTTATCGCTACCACATGTCATACAGTAATCGCCATCAGCTGATCCACAAATAATTTTTATTAGATTTTAATCAAATTTTAACAAATTTATGAAAACCATTGAATCTGACGGCACGAACGGCTCCCTGTTTGCAGTCTATGGCAGTCAACTGATTTACCGGTAAAGACATCATTAGATTATAGTCTTTAGTTATAAATTGTTTTTAAGTGTTTTAATTGCTTTGTTTATACAATTAAATGGTAAACAATAAAGTCTTTGATTTCATCTGAATTTGTGTGTTGGGTAACAGTGTTTATGAGTGGCCC
>JAQGBD010001336.1:0-16854 GCA_034698165.1 Punctoribates punctum | reverse complement strand
GTATGGAATCGCTGACAGAATCGGTGTTTGTTCGCCACTTAAGTAGTGATAAGAGATCACTGTTTTGAGTCAACTTCGAGGAGACGAGACATGTCTTGACGTGTGCGCACTCTTTGGGCGATCGGCTGAAGATACCAGAAGTGGAAGCGTTCATACAGTCCTTAGGACCCCACGGAATGAAGATATAGTCGTTAACGTTATCTAATTTGCGGATATCATCGCATTTATAGATATAGAGTTCGTGGTCTCCGTCCCCAATACAGGCGCCCATTGTGTCCGCTAAAGGAAGGAATGAAAAGCCGAGCAGTTTTCGATCCCTATCCTTTGTAGAGCAGTGTCTGAACTCGAATCGAATGTGCGCCCCTTCGAACAGGTCTAACGGGACGTGAAGTTTCATGTGTTCGCACAGCTTTGGATAGTTCTGATGGTACAGAATGTGGGACCTGTAATACGTGACTCTGTCGTCGTTGACACCACTGCTAATAGCCTTCTCATGAATGCCATTTTCGGTGACCAAACAGGTCGACACTTCGATGTTCTTCGGTATGGCTTTACCTAAAATTAGATCAAATATTTTGTGAATTGTTTTCATGTTTTCAATGAATAAACGAATTAATACTCAAAACACGAGACGTTATATCCCTTTAATTCAAATTTGAATTAAAACGATGAACAAAGTCTTCTGTTCTGAGCGCACAGACAGACAGACAATACTCGAAATGGGATCAAAAGGACAATAATTACCTCCTTTTTCAAACTCTGCCGATTCTATGGAGAGATAGAGATCATTGCGAAAAGTGCCCGCAGTTATGATATCTCCGAAACATTTGGTTAGAGCTATGCAGGTATTGGGGGCCTCCATAAGGTTTGAGGGCAGGTCATCGGTAAGAAGTTTGGCCGCGATGTTGACAAATGCGTTCTGAGAGTGGGTTAACTTATTTGTCTGTTTGCGGATAAGTATATCAAAGTTGGTGGCGATATCGCCTTCGTATAGCTTGAGGTCAATATCTGCGGTTCGGATCAGGTCCGCAATTGGCAGCAGATTGAAGGCCAGGGCTCTCTTGAAATATCCGGTTCCCTGTTGTGACTTCCCTGACCTTTCATTAGAGAACATTTTGCCGTAACGCCAGACCTGAACGGAGAGTTGCAGTCCATCGGCTGACTGGGAGTACAGTTTCTTGGATGAGATGTCAGTGAAGACGACGCGATTTACTTTACTGTTGGGTCGATAACAGAACTTTTCCGTCATATAATCGGTTCCATCGAATAGACAGAAATCAATTTGGATTTGATCGTCGATTGTATTGAAGTTTGTTTCGCGGATTTGCACATAAAAGTGGTTTTTGTTTGACTTGTTATCTAATTTCTTATCTCTTTTACCACTCAATGACATACTATCAGCTGATCCGCTGTTCGATTGTTGGTTCAGATGTATGTCCAATAACTCGAGCGGAGACTTCGACTCGGGATCTATTGGTTCACAGTTGACGCGGGGAATGAAGTCGAGTCCCAATAAGTGGTTTCCCCAATCGATTTTCGACACTATCTGTGCCTTCAATGTCTTCGACATATCAGTGGTGGCTGTGCTCGACCTCAACTGCTTCCGCCACTCAATCAGTTCAATCATTGCTATACGTATTGATTCAAATTTGTTCTGATCTCTTGAAAGATACAAATTCCGCCATTTGTCTGACCACTCGCGCAGTGTTGAGACCACTTCGGAAGAGAGGGGGTCTTCGGGCGCAGACATACTATCACTAAAATCAGAAAAAAACCTCAAATTAATGGAAAACATAGGAAACAACAAAAGGTATTTTGAATTATCTAAAAATAGATATCTCTTGAGAACAGCTATAAAAACAAAAGAAGAGATTCTTACCATTTCTTATCTGAGTTGAAAGCTTTGATTTGTACATAATTTGCGGGAAATATCCCTATTTTAGCGCTATTTCGTTGGGAATATCCCCGAAACCAGCCTTTAGTTCAATGGACACAAATTGGACATTAATTTAAAGAATGAGATAATACTCCGGTTATAACAAACCATTGCATTCTTGTAGAACAATGAGTAGTTCTCCGACAGTCAACTGAAGACATTCAGAAGAAGTGGATTTGAAGTTATGGATGGCTTTCGGGGAGAAATCGGTTTTAATTAAATCGGACCGAAGTTTGTGTGAAAAGCCATTAATGAGTGGCAACGGAAAGGCTTTTCGCCACTAAATTACTCACCGATTGCTAATTGTTTGATATTAAATGAGTGCCAAAAACCGTTTTCTCTCATAATTTCCTCGTTTGTCGAACAGGATATACAACGATCTTATCATTTATTCAATCGTTTAAGTAATCAAATAATTTAATGCATAAATAAAACACTTATTTTTGGTTTTTGGTTAAAATTCACTGAAATTTCAGTAATACTGACATTCATTTGATTCAATCATTTAAATGAGTTTTTTGTTAGTTTTGTTTTTTGGCATTTCTTTTGACACTATTTCCATAACTTTGAGTGGTGTCTGAAAAATCAATTTCTCGGTTCTGATGGCTTAGTTTGAATTGAAATTCATATCTATTTAATTTCAAATTCAATCCAAATATCACCTCATTTATTGATTTTTCAATTTTCAAACTCATGTTTTTGTGTGCATTGAATGTGAATATAATAGAAATTAATACAAATAAAACGTTTTGTTTGACAAAAGCTCTTCCCATTGAAATCAATTGTTTTTTAAAAGAGGGTTCAAAATACTCAACACATTTGTTATGTTATTTGTGTTCATTAGATAACAATAACAACAAAACCATTTGTTTTATTGATTTGACGTTTGAAATGAGTTTTTGCACAAAAAAAGTTAAAAACTTCTCTCAATTTAATAATTCAATTGAGTAATGAAATTAAATTTTATACACTTTTCGTAGATCTTTCATCTCTTTAAACATAATAAATGACAATTTGGATAATTTTTCTTTTCTTAAACAAATTTAAGCTTCGAATTAATTAAGTGCCAAGGTCTTTTATTAAAAGTTAGATCAGAATTGAATTTAAAGCCAAGAATAGTATTTTCAATTGAATTTCCTTCATTAACACAATAAACAATGTCTTTTTAGAAAAGGTTAATCTGCTCAATCAAGAAGAACTTAATTTGTTAGCAAGTACATTTTCCTATAAGTTAACTAGTTTATTTTGATGTGGGGATTATAACTTATGAATTAAAGATAAGATAAGCAACAATTTTTGAATTATCAAGCAAAATATAATGTTATAAAAGATGTACAAGGTGAATTAGTTTTTAATGGATACAAAATATCGATTTTCTTTCAGTTTCTATGGGCTTTAGATTGGAATACAAAACAACACCAGATGTCCTTGCTAATGACAAGTCATAACGTTTTACATGTAACTGTAGTAAACATTTATACCTTTTGAATACAAGTGTAGGCTTCAACTTCATCGAATTTTATATATTAAAAGATACTAAAATGTTTTGACAGTTGATATATTTTGCCTAAATTTCAAGAGAGAAATAAATTGAATCGAAAAACAGACAAAAAAATATGATAACAAAAATGGCGGACAAAGTGTTGAAAACGATTTGTTTTCATTGAAAGTGAGGACAAAAACAATAAAAATCTAATAAATATTTAATTAATTAATTAATTAAATTGATTTTAATTCAAAATGGATTACAAATAATAATCGATAATTAAATTCATTATAAATATTAATATAAAAATCAATTTATTTGACTAAAGAGTCGCTAATTTTCTTAACAATTGTTCTGATTTTGAATCGATTTGAATGTCTTTGTGGTCAACAGAGTCTCATACGATGGACACCACTAGTAATAGATCCACAGATGAGTACATCGATGACGCGTTGATCAATGATTCGGTTAAGAAACTCCTGTCCGACAACTCCGACGGCAATCACTTCGATTTGGCGGCAGATCTCTTGCATACGACCAGTGCTTCGCATTCGGCCGCAAACTGTGGCCAAATGGGCGCTCACTCGGGCGCCACAGTCCAAGAGGGCATGGATTTAGTGGACGCGTTGGACACTTTGGTTCAGCACTTGAGCCGTGAGACCAAAGCAGTTCCCAACGACTGCGACCAAAACGAGAGCCCTTTCACCCCATTTGACATCATTTTTATGGACCATAACTACTGTAAAATGGATTTATTGGCGAACAACGTCTCCGCCGGTGATTCTGAGCCCACATTCGACCAGCAAACGGGTCCCGCTTTCGGTCAGACGTCGCCGCAGAAGCCATCGCTTATCGCAAACACTTCTCAATCACCAGTAGTCCAGTCGTCGTCATTCACGCCATTCAACGACAACTCATACGCCTCTTCGTCGACAGTGTCGGCCACATCACCTGCGCCACAAACGCCGGGTTCTCCGTCGGTGCCGTCAACGCCGCCATCGGCAGCCCATAAGTCGCCGCCAAAAACGCCGACTCCTTCGCGAAGATCTCAGCGACAAATGGACAGAATAGAGAAATCGGTTCTGGAAAAAATCAAAGCAGAAAATCAAGAAATGCTTAAACGAGAAAAGGAGGAAATGGTTTGTATTTAACACTTTTCGGTCATTCCGTCCCCTTTTGTCCGATTACTAGTCTTTTGAGTCAATAAACGAACAAATTTTGTCCAATTTCTGGACATTTCCTTCAATTGAATCCATGTTTTGACTCAAAACCAATAAATCTCTTGAATTAATTTCATTCAAATTGAGTTTTACCTAAAATTGGCTCAAAATCTGATTGAAATCGAGAACTAATTGATTGTTGTCTTCGATAGGAGTCACCAAATAAGATAAGACAACTCATTGAGCCAATGGATGATAACAAAGACGTGGATGAAAGTGAACTCGTCATCGACTTCGATAAGAAAAAAGATAACAAAACAAACGCCAATCAAAGCAATAACAAGAAGAGGATTAAAAGGAGTAAATCACAAACCAATGGTATGTCTGGTGTCTCACAACTCTTACCAATTGTTAATTACCTCCGATTTTGTTGTCTTTGGCATCAAATACTCGTTTTGTTTCGTTATCTCTTAATTACTGTCACTTTTGTTCACTTTTTCTGTTAATAAAACTTATTTTTGTTTCAATAAACTCGAGATTAGATTAAAAGCAGTTTTAATAATAGCTTTTGAACTCAAATGAGATATTTATCGACGATTTTGACGAACAAATAGTTTATTAGACTTCTCTTCACTCGTATTGAGAGATAATAAGTTCAAAGATAAGTTCAGATATAATGTGTTTGAAATGTGTTTCAAAATTAATGAGTTTTCCAATAATTTTCGCCTATTTTTGGTATTTTTTCTCAATTCAAATATTTTCCCTTCAATTGAGACAAATGTTTGAAATTTGTTTTTATTAGAAACGAGTCATAAAAAGTCTCGAATGGACTCAAAACACAAACTTTCGGACAAAAACAGCCAAAAAGTCGGAGACTTAAGTCTGAATTCAGACACTTCTTCCGCTAAAAAGGAGGAGACGTCAGAAATGGATGACGTGATCGCAGCCCTCAAGTCTGGTGTCGACTCTGAAGATAACGATAAGACACCGGGAAGTGGGAGACAGCAGAGGAATAGACGTAAACCAAAGCGTTGGGACGACGACGAAGTTGAGGTCGATTTCAGCGGACAGTTGGGTATTCTCGCAGAACAACAGAAACAACAGGAAGAGAGCGAAGAAAATCTGGACCAAACTCTCGATGAAAATGCAAACAAAAGAAGTGATTCGAGTGAAGAAAAAGCCGATAAAATCAGTGATAAAACGGATGACAGTTCTGAAGATAAAAAGCAAAAGGTTTTCAAACATTCGTTGTTTTTGTTTAGGAATTATCTATAACTCCGAACTATTCACAGGAAAACGAATCCCAATTATCTTCAGACGGCGAAGAAGACGAGACGGGATCTGATTTTGGTTCTGAAGACGATCCGGACAAGTTATGGTCAGAATCTATGCTTAATTTACTCGAATTTAATTGAATTATTGGAAAATCTGATGAATAATGTATTTGCTATCTGTGTATAAGTGATGACAACCCCAACCACTTTATTCTGATTCGTTTGATTCGTATTTTCCAAAAATTTCATTTCGTTCTTTGAATTTTGTGATTAAATTTGTGGCTTCCCTTCAGGTGTACGTGTCGTCTGCCACACGACGACCGGTTTATGATTGGCTGCGACTCTTGCGAGGAATGGTTCCACGGAAGCTGTGTTAATGTCACCAAACAACAGGGTTTGTCCTCTTTTTCAATCAATATCCGCTATTTTCCACCCATTCCTCAAATGATGAATAAGTATTTGCTATCTGTTTAAGTGATGAACAACTCTTACCACAAATTTTACTGATTTTTTTTATCCCATTTTCGGCACTCATTTGTCTTTTTTAAAACTTTTATCAAAATTCTTATCCATTCCTCAATTTGAAGGCCGTATTATGGAAAAGGCGGGTCAGGAGTGGTTGTGCAAGATTTGTGTTGAAGGTATCAGCAAAGGGATCAGTCGGGCAGAGCTCAAGAAACAGGCGGACCAAAAACGGGCCAAATTGGAGGCCGAGGAACGGATCAGAGCGCAGACCAAACGAATGGCAAAAGAAAAGTTCCTGAAGAGAGAGAAGTCGAGGGACGGCACCAAACATAGGGAACGAAAGAATTCCGAATCGAAGTCACCGAAGTCGGCACAGAAGCCGTCGTCTGTCGAACAGAAGGCCAGTGTTTTGGCCAAAAAAGTGAGTCAAATGCCGCCCAAAAAACGTGAATTGCATTTAAGACAAGAGACCGAAGAAAAGGAGAAACTGAAGAAATTGATTCAGTCCTCCAAAAAGAATTTGGACAAAAAGAAGGAACTCATCAGCAAAAAGAACGCCAAAAAAGGGTCGACCGGTGACCATAATGTACAGAAATCGCCCGGTTTTGAGCCCATCTCTAAAGTGGTGCCAATAGTACGCAAACCAGAGGTCAAGAAGAAACATAAAGACGCGATCGACCTCTCAGTTCAGGATCTGTTCAAAGCCGAGCCCATCACCAGTAGGAAGAGCTCTGTTGCAGTTCCCTCGACGCCGACAACCCCCAGCACTCCAGGCAGTACACCATTCACCCGAAAAGCGTCTGTTGACTCTCGTCGCACATCAACTTCAGGACCCGTCGAACGCCAGTGTCCTTCGGGTTGCGGGAAAACAGTTCGCAGCGAAACAACTATTTATTGCAGTCAGGAATGCATTGAAACTCATGTTAAGGATTGTGTCAAACATTTACGGCTCGTTCGTAAAGAGAAGCTCAGCTCAGGGCTGAAACTCAAGGAGTTTGACGACAGAGTTGTTGTCGTCGAGAAGAGTAGCGGAAGAATACTCTCCGGAAAAGACGGAATTCCAGAGAAAGACGTCTTAGAGTTCATTAAAACTAATCCAATGTTCGAAGTGTTTAAGCCGTCGCACATCAAAGACAAGAAGAAGGAAGACATCAACTCTAAGGCACTGACGTCGCCGATAAAGTCCCCGAAAAAAGAGGACAGACGGACGTCAATGAGTCGGAGCAATAGTCGCAGCGAATCGGAAGGATCTGATCTGATTAGAGCTAATGTCAAGACATCACTGAAGGAGATTCTCATTCAAAGGTATTTTTTTCTATTCTTTCGAATCTTTCAATTCCTAACTCTTTCCGATTTCTATTCTGTTCTTCAGATGCAAAGAAGTGAATGAGACGTCTGTAACCGAAAGTGAGATCCGGAAGACGTCCCACAAAATAGAAGAAGAGTTGTTTAAACTGTTCAATAAGGAGACGTCCAATAAATATAAGAACAAATACCGGTCCCTCATATTCAATCTGAGAGACCCTAAAAATCAGGGGCTGTTCCGTAAAGTAGTGAACGGAAAGATTAGTCCCGAAAGACTCGTTCAGATGTCGGCCGAAGAACTGGCTTCCAGTGAATTAGCGAAATGGAGGGAAAGGGAAAAGACGCTCTCACTTGAGATGATTAAGAGGGACGCCGCCGAGAAAGTGAACCAGGTCATCGTCAAGAAAACACATAAAGGCGAAGAAGTGATCGAATCGGCTGTTATTAGCGAAACACCAGTCGATCCAAAATTAGGTAAATTCAGACTTCAATTAGAGTTATGAGGAGAGAGGTGTGGCCTCTAATCAGATAACTTTTGGCGCAACTGATTACTGATTAATTCAGTGCTTTCATTAGAGGGCAGTCCTATTGGTCTCAAACTCTTAAGTTTATAAAAAATTTTCAAACAATTTGTTATTTTGTCGAATATCTCAATAGTTTTCATTTGTTTTGTTTTTCAGACGATTTAAACACAACGACTCTGACCTCTGCCTCCAATTCCGGTGTTTCCACACTTTTAGATGATTTGATGGGAGGCTCGACAGCCGACACGACAGCACAGCACAGAACTCACTTGTTTTCAAGCAATTGTCGCATTTGTTTAAGCAAACAGACGGATGACGTCAAACAGGAGTCCACTAAGAAGTCGACGACTCAGACCCCAAAACGAGAGGAGCGTTCGAGGCCTACCCCTAAGCGGGTTCGCGTGGATCCGGACTCCGCCAATAAGATACTCCTCGAGGCAGCAAAACTCAGCTCTTCATCAAAGCGGTCGATCAATGCTGAAGAGGAAGAGGTTCGAGAGTTTCCGACTTCTACTGTCTCTTTGTCATCACCTGAAGTGCCGACCAGTTCTTCGGCGTCGCGGCCAATATGGAAGGGAACAGTGTTTATGCAGGACGTGGCAAAGTTTGCCGCAAATGCCGTCAAAGTTAGCGGAGGTGTTGGCGACTACTTGTCTCAGGTATGGCCCCTTTGGTCTTATCGTCTATAAGTCATATTTAATATGAATCTGTTTCTCAGGACATCTCAAATCAGGTGACAGTTATCGGTCGGATAGCACCGGAACAGGTGCTCGACTACGTGAAGAAACTGCGGTACTCTTCGCGGACGGAAATCGGTTTAGTGAAGTTCCTCTCCTCGAAGGAGAACCGCAAAGATTACGACACATTCTTTGATTATTTGGATACCCGGAAGCGCTACGGAGTTGTGGGAAACACCGGCAGAGCTCTCAAAGACTTCTACATTCTGCCCCTTCCCAAGAACGGCGACGTTCCCGATGTGTTACTCCCTTTCGACGGACCCGGTATTCGAACCACTGATCCCTTTCTCTTGAAAATTGATTAAACCTTTGACTCAATTGACAATAGGTTTGGATAAGAAGTCAAACCGACCCAACCTTTTGCTGGGAATTCTGATCCGAAGCAAAGGCCACTCCAAAGTCCAAACGCCACAAACCTCTTCATCGAACACATCTTCGACCAAATCCAAGACATCGAACACAGTGTCAAACACTACAGAATTCCGTTCTTATACTCCACCCCCGAAGTCATCATCAAATGAGTCCTCTCCTGAAGAGACCAAAGAAGGGAACGACATTTCATACACACCTCCGCGCACGACATCCAACTCCTGGAAGAAGTCTAAAAAGCCGACCGCCGACGACGACAACGAACCCTACGATCCGGAAGAGGCGGAGCTGTCGAACTCGAACTCATTACCGGTGGCGTCGTCTTTGACGCCATCAATAGAGGAACTGATGGAACAAATCGCCAAAAGTACAAATCCCGTCGAAATGACGTCTTCGGTGTTGTCAGCCATCGCCGGCTCCTCGAATCTGGAGCTCCAGCGGCGACTCCTCGACCAGTTGACCGCCAAAGTCGACGAACAGAAGCGACAGCTGGAGGTACAGAAGGCCGAAGCGGAGGCCCAGTCCTCGCAAACACCTAAAAATCCAGTCATACCGGGTCTCGACGGACAGTTCGCGTCGACCCTCAAAGACATCAAAATTCCTGATAATATTCACGACATTCTGTCGACAGTCAAACAGAAGACACAAGAGATAGAACAGCAACAGGAGAGGCTCCGGGCGGTGGCCGCCGCCGGCTTCAAGTTTGAGGACCCGATTGTCAAGAATTTCGGCTCAAAAGCCGTAAACAATGGTTTGTTTTGAAACAGAATTACAATTATTTGAACTAATCTTTGATTTTCTTCTAATTTCAGACCCAATCGAGAGGTCACCCGAAGCCGAACCCATGGAAATAGACGAAGAGATCAGTCCTCAGAAGTCTACTATTTTAGAAGTCAATACTCCGGTTCCCGTCACGACTTCGGCTGAAACCGATACTCAGCCGAAGTCAACTGATCCCAGGCTTCGGTCTAAAAAGCAAACCCCTCTGCCATCGATAGCACAAGAATCGGGCGCCGAATCGCAAGTGGGGGCCATGACTGCCGACGAACTCATGCAAAAAGCCAGGGAACAGATGGCGGCCTTGGCTCAGATGGAAGCCACCAGTGGGTCCACCTCTACCACCACTCCTAATAATAGTAATAATAATAGTAAACAATTAGTTAATAATAATTCAAACAAATCGTCAAAAATTAAGATCGAATGGAAAAAAAGGAAATGAATGGAAGGGATGACCCCTTTTGTTGACCTTTTTATGACAAGAATCAAATGTTTTGCAAAATATTTAGTTTTGTTTTTTTGGCTCAAATTTTTTCGATTAAATTCTCATTTCTTTCATTCATTTCATGAATTCATTGATTATTAGATTTTTTTTTTCTATAAAAAGTTTAACTTTTTTTGAATTATTTCTTTTGTTTTGTTTTGTTTTTCGACTGTTTTTTCAAATCAAAGGGAAAACCTATCATTCGTTTCATGAAATTCCTTACAAATCGATTACATCTATAAAAAGACATTTAAATCATTTCATTCGTAAAATCATTTCATTAATTAAATTGTTTTCACTAATTATTTACATTAAATACACTGAAAATAAACTATTATTTGATTAAAAATAAATGATTTCTTCAATTCATTTGATTTTATTGTTATTTAAATATTAATTACAAATTAAATCTATGAATATAATGAAAAACGAAAGCCTGAGAGGAGGGACGGGAGGGCACCTAACTCTTCAAATGGGAAATGCGGAGATCGGAGACAAAAAATATAAGGATGACCAAGGAACAGTGACCGGAGTATGAAATACACAAAACATAAATAGTTTATTCAATTGAATGAATTTCATTCATTTTTTTAAATATAACATAAATTGATTTTATTTAATGCGTCGAAAGATACGAATGGCGTGATTGCGGGGACGGACTTCCTCTCCATTTTGTTTGAGCTTGATACCCCAATAGTCACCACCGCTATTACTCCCGGTATATACAGCTTGAAAGAAGTTCTGTGTTGTCTGTACTGGACCATGCCAAATTTGTTGACCTGGATGAGGTTTTCCGTCGAAGCCCACTCCTATTGACTCGAGAGTAAGGCTTTGGGTCGATTGTTCTTGTATTTGACCGAAAGCAGAAGACTGTCCGCCCTCTACTCTAAAAAAGAGACCAGCATAATGAGGTGAAATATGCTCCCATTCTGTGTTTGGCCACAATGCTCGAGGCCATGGTTGTCCTGGAAGTTCTAAATAAATGAATCCAATCGGCACTGGATTTGACTTCAAATTATTTATTTCAGTCATTTGTGAGTTAATCAAATGTTGTTGTCCTGGTATTGTCTCTTTTTTAAAAGTGTCTAGCTCAGCTCTTTGTTCTTCAATTAATTTTTGTTGGTCAGGTATTGTCTTCGCTTTCAAAGTTGCAAGCTCAGACTTTTGCTGGTCAATCAATTTTTGTTGCTTGGGTATAGTTTCCTTTTTCAAAATCTCTAACTCTTCTGAATGATTAGTTCGAGTTTGGAGTACAATTTTTTGAAGTTTGGCGATTGACCATGGTTGCATTTTTTCGCAAAGAACTATTGTCTTCTTCATGCAGTTCACATCCAACCATTTGCCGTAATTCTCCCAATCAGTTGCCGACCGACTAATAAAATCAACTGAAATGACTGCACAGTCTGTTCCCGATTCAGGAAGAGGTCTGCCTTTTGCCCAATAGGTGTACTTCATGGCTGTGCCGTCACTCCATTCAAAGGAAGTGTTCTTTCTTTCCATTCCTATCCAAATATTATTCACGATTTTCATAGTTTTCAAGTAATTCTTGATGAGGTCCTGTTCTTCTTCCGTTCTAATTGTGGCTAAAATTGACCCCTTTTGAAGGCAAATATTCTGTGCCTCTCTTTGTGTAGTCAACACATCAATAATTTTGAAGCATTTTTCATCCCTGAACGGCACCCAACCATCACAACCACAAGAATCTTCACCAAGTGTTGTACCTTAACATTGAAATTTAATAAATGTTCAGGCTCTTTTTCAATTAAAATTTACTTACCAATGAAAACTACTACCAAAAGTGCTCTGAATAACCGTTGAAACATTTTAATTGAAAGTTACCAGTGTAACTTAAGTGCTTCAAATATTACATTTTCATTGTTTTTATACCATTTGGATATTATATATTATCTTTATTTCGATTAGATACCAGGGTAAATTGAATTATTTAAGTTGTCAGTTATGCATAACTATTGGCCAAAATGTCTTAACATTTATGCAATGAGCATGGTCAATTAAATAATTAAGTGATATGTTATCTCACTTCCAATAAGTATAATCATTTTTTCAGTTAATTAAGGCATAAGAAGAATTGAGTCTATAAAAGTTGAGCATGCTAATTAATTTGTATTCGATTGATCCATTGCATGGTAACAGTTAAGTGATTTCACTTGTTTTTGTCTCTTTTCCTAATCAAAAGTAAATTTATCTTTAATTTCGTGAAATTCCTTAGAAATCGATTTCATCTATAAAAAGAAATTCAAGTCATTTCATGGATTGAATTCTTTTCGCTCATTATTTACATTAAATACACTGAAAATAAACTGTTATTTGATTGAAAATAATTGTTTTCTTCAATTCAGTCGATTTTTATTCATATTTCAATACATTTTTGAAATTAAATTGACCTAGCCCCTTCTTCGCCAAATACGAACTGCTTGATTTCGGGGACGAACCTCTTCAGAGTTAAACTTAAATTTTAACCCATAACCGATGCTTCCTCCGTCAGTTCCTGTATGAATGCTAATTTGCTCTTGATCATTGATGTCCTGCCAGGCATCAAAAATATAGGGTTCAGTTCTTTGTGAAGCAAAAACGCTAAAACTCTTGGTCTGTTGTTCTTGTGTTTCCCCGAAAGGTAATGACTGATCGCCCACTACTCTGAAGAAAAGTCCCGAATATTCGGGCGATAAGTCATCCCATTCGGTGTTTGGCCACAAAATCTGGGGTTCTGTCTGTCCCGCAATCTGTACGTAAATGAAACCAATTGGAACCGGGTTTTTCATGATCACAATTTGATTATTTCGAGTCTCTAATAAAACTTTCTGTAGTTTAGCAGATGACCATGGTTGAATACTCTCGCAAAGTATGACACTTCTCTTTCTACAGCTCACGTCCAACCATTTGCCGTAATTCTTCCAATCAGTGGCCGTCCGACGAATTGAGTCAACAGAAATGACGGCACAGTCTTTGTCATTTTCATAGAGAGGTCTGTCTTTTACCCAATTGGTGTACTTCATGGCTGTGCCGTCACTCCACTCGAATGATCTGTTATTTCTTTTCATTCCTATCCAAATATTGTCGGCCATATTCAAAGATTTCAAATGATTCTTGACAAGTTCCATCTGGTCATCTGTCTTAATAGTGGCCAAAATTGATCCTGATCTGTTGCACACCTCGTGGGCCTCTTCATAAGTGGTTAAGTCATTGATAACTTTGAAACACTTCTCATCCTTGTAAGGTAACCAATCACCACAAGGCTTGTCCCCAAGTAAAGCACCTAGAATATCAGTTTTGAAATACTATTTCAATAATAAACTCTCACCAATTGAGGACACCAGTAGAATTACCTTGGCCAGTTGTTCGAACATTATGATCACATCAAATGTAACTTAGTTTCTGACTCTATTCCAAATGTTTTATACAATTTCTGTATCTCATAATCCAATCTAAAATTGTTAATAATTATGAGCTAGATTCAATTTATGCTCGACAATAATTCTTTTTTTTAAATTACCATTATCATAAATTTATAATTATTAACCATTTCTTATCAATCAAATGAATTATTAATTAATTCAAAGTATTATCAATTGTTCAAAACATGATTTTTTCTAGCAGATACCGCCAAGCTCATCCACCTCAAGGAAGTTATTAGCGAGAGACCAATTTCAATAGACTTATCATGAATTTACCAAGAGGCGGGGTCAGGAGGGATCATCCCACCAAAAACAGGAAAGATGTAACGTCGGCCCAAAAATCTAGGGGGCATTTTGGCTATACCACCTTGGTTATCGCTAGTTAAATACACGGTTATTCGAGTTACTTAATACCTCGATTACATAAATATTTTTCGCAATTTCTCAATGATTATGCAATGAGCAGGGTCAATTAAATAGATAAATAACATGTTATCATATTTCGAATACGTCTAAAAAAATTTATTCTTTTATTAAGGCTTAAGACTATTCTGTTGATAAAAGTTTAGCATGCTAAATACATTCTATCTGATTAATCTGTTGCATGGTAACAGTTGATCTATTGCAAGAACTTTATTGAAATTCCGATTACCTTAAGCCAAACAATCATTAAAATTCAATTATCAGAATTAGCATGTATAAAATAAACATGATTCTTTTAATTAAGTCTAATCCCAAGATAACGAATAAAAGGTTACGAAAAAAATATTTAAATCATTATTTGTTTGAAAGACTGACATAAAGGCAAAGAATAACTTTTATTCGTTGCCCACACACTTCGCCCCACTATTTTCCTGGTGACAATAGAATCTAGGCAAATAACTAAAGGTTTAATTCAAAATTTAAAAACACCTACGCACATTTGTCAAAGCAGGTTCTTATAAACAACCTAAAATTGAAATTCGAATGATCTTGCCAGATATGTAATTCGTAGAAAATTCGAGTTATATTTGCGTCAAAAAAGATTAAATTAATAAATTCAAAAATATGATCACTATTTGATTCGAGGAAATTACTGAATTTCTTGGTTTTTATTAGAGAATCTAAAATCATGTAGTTTTTCATGTCGTCGGAGACACACATCACTTGATTCTGTGCTATATTTTTATTGAATGTCTCAAAGTTTTGAGATTTTTATTCTGGTCTAACATATGGGACAGACCTGAAAGACATCGAATAAATTGAATTTTTGTTTTTACTTCTTCTCTAAAACATGTCTTCTCTTAAAAATCATTTTCTTTTAGTATTCAAATCATATTATGATTTCATTACTTTTCTTAATTTCAATTTTATTTTTATAATATGAGGTGAGCAAGGGGCTTTAAGTAATACAATTCGATTGCAGATATTCTTGCTGGTTTTGGTCAAGGCTAAAATGATTAGTTCATCATAAAATAATCTTGACAAATACACGTTAAGGCCTTGATAGATCTAATATGATAAATGGCAATAATTCAGAATATTCAAGCAGATATTTATAGCAAATTTGGTAGTTAAATAGTCCTTGGCCATCTTTTGCTTAATACAATTTAATTTGAATTCTGTGTGTATTTGAGTGACATTTCGTAAATATTAAGAACTGTATTGAAATTCGGAGGAAATTGATTTTCACTTGAATTATATAATTTCATATTTTCATTAATGGTGTCAAACCCAGTCTTTTACTTATTTAACAAGAGTGTTTCTTAATTGTTGAAACAATATGTCATTAAATGGTTTCTGCTGTAACGGAGTGAATGAAACACTTGATTAAAGTTTAGGTTTATGAAGTGCTGATCGAGTTAATAGTGAAAGGCTCTTCTCAACTCTTGATCAACCACGATATTTTTCATGAATTATAAGAAAAATTTTATTTTTGTTTTAATCAACCTGAATAACAATAATTGTGAACTCTTTTGGGTTGAACTGTGAGTCATCCAGCTATTCCTGAACCCATTTGAACTGTTGCTCAAAAACAATGATCCCGTCGTCTATTGAGAAATTCGCCGTCAATTAAGAGGTTTAGCCATTATTGTGAGCAATAACCACCTGATGTGAATGTCTTTATGTCCAACTGTGCGGCCAATAGTCGAGGGAACGGCTGTTCTAAAGATTTGACTCACTTTTGTAATGTTCGCAATACTCGGATATGCATTGACTCCATTGCGAAACTCATTAGTTGAGAAATGTTCTTGCTCAGTCACTTGAAGCTCACAAGTGCTGCCAATTTGGAATATGATCATGGAATTTTATTCCAAATATACATATTGTACTGAAAGGCCTTATCTCTAACGTTATTTCATTGATTTTGCCTATTTGGCATAATTGAGTAGGGGTAGTTTTGGGCTGATTAGCCGCTTCCTGTGAAGTGAATGAGTGATATCGACACTCTTTCGCTCATTCACTCACAGAAAGCGGACAGCAATAGTTGGACAACATTTCGGGCAAACATTTCAAAGTGAGTTTTGTTTGTTTTCTCTCACTTTTTCTCTCACTTTTTTGGTTGAGCCTAACCTTCGGTTAGACTCTCCAGATCCACCGGGGGGAACTGGTTTTGGAGCCTAACCTTCGGTTAGACTCTCCAGATCCACCGGGGGAAAACTGGTTTTAGAGCCTAACCTTCGGTTAGACTCTCCAGGTCCACCGGAGGAAACACTGGTTTTGGAGCCTGACTTTTGGTCAGACTCTCCAGGTCCACCCGGGGTTTGGTACAACTGTCCCTTGCTTTCGGCAAGAGATATTCCAGACCCACCCGGGTATTAGTACAACTTCCCTTGCTTTCGGCAAGAGATATTAGTACAACTATCCCTTGCTTTCGGCAAGAGATATTCCAGACCCACCCGGGTATTAGTACAACTATCCTTTGCTTTCGGCAAGAGATA
>JAQGBD010001335.1:0-16876 GCA_034698165.1 Punctoribates punctum | reverse complement strand
ACGGTAAAACCGGTTTTTCAACCCTTTATTCCCGTGTTTTTACCGTAGTTGGGTCTATAACAGGGGCCTATACTACTTATTGGGTTATCCAAACCTCTCCCTTCAGTTTTATAACAAACAAATATCAAAGTATAACAAAATAATTGAGTCGTAAAAAGTGAATAATATCTGATCTATGAATTGATTTGAATTTGAAAAGCGATTCTCTCATTACTCTGATTAATAATTGAGTTATTTGTGAACACAATTCAATCGATTCTTAGTTCGTATTTAATTGACTGGTATTTGAAACTAAAAATAACTGTATTTTAATTCATATTAAGTAGGATTTGATTAATTGGTTTTAAGGTTTAATGAATAAATATTTTGTTGCACTCATTAGTGAGAATCGCATCCAAAGTAAGTATACTAACAATCGGCGATCAGTAGAGTTGGGTCGGAATGGGTCGGCCTATCATTTATATTATAGTTTTATTGATCCAATTTGTTTTGAGTGATATATTTTTAGCATAACTAAACATATCTGATGCCATCATCTTATTTGGTAACATTTCGATTGACATCTTATTGTGTTTCTCGTACGCCATTGTCCGACAGCACAGAATAAGCTACAGCTATGATAGTCTTCTATTATATGAGTTGTATAACAGCGTTGAGTCTTGAGTTATAAGTAAATATTATATATTAAGTCCATATATGAAAAGATAGTCTTAATTCGTTTTTTCTATTTCTCATCCTTATTGATCATTTTTAGAGAAAAACATCTTCCTTTGGAAGCACTGCCACCACTACTGCACAAACCAATCGACGAAGTACTAGAGCAGTACCACCAGCACAGGCAATGTGATGGACCTCCAGCGCATCAATAATAACTGATCCGATCCATATGTCGTGTTTCTATCTGTGCTCTTCCCATGTGTTTTATTCCCCCGTCTATGAACTCAGTGTTATGGCATTCCTGTCCCCCATATATTAACCAACTCTTGAGCTTCACTTTCCAATTACCTGATGGTTCCTAAAGGGATTTTCTTTCAATTCGTTCCCCCAATACTGGTCTCCCTTTCAATGCTTTTTACTGTTAATATGTGTTCATCTTTGGTGGCTCTCCGGTGCCGTCCTCTCGTCCACAACTCTTTCAATGTTTTATTTTTAGTTTTCATACCATTCCTTTGTCTTAATTCACGTCATCGACTGTTAAGCCAATTGATTCGTCGCTTTGCCATTACTTTACTTTTCGATCAATGTATCAAAACTCGAATCAAATCTATGAAAAAAGCTATGAAATCACATTTAATTGATTATCTAGATCAATTTAGTCGTTCTATTTTTGTTTTATTTTTCAAAAATTCAAAACATTTGATTGAAAGTTTATATTTGAAATGTGATCTAGGTGAAATGCAAAGATTCCTTAGAAAGAAAGAAGAATTTCTGCTGAATTGATAAGATTTCTGGGTTTGAATTGAAATTTCAACGAATAGACTGTATTTCAAGGATTTCATAACTGAGTAAATAAAGGGATACTGACTTTGATTAACTATTTTCTTATTATGAAAAAAAGTTAAGATATTATGTTCTCAAATGAAAAGAGTATTGAAAGCGGAGACTAAGTATTGATTTCATCATTTTTTCGCCATTTATTTGATCGGAGAAAATAAGCAAAACAACAATCAGAAGATTGGCTGATCTCAGAGACAGTCATCTCTTTTATGAAAAGAAGAAGTTTTTGCAAATTTCTCACAAATTGTTGATTAGACCCTATATAGTGATACACTCTTAAGACAAGTCTGAGTAGTCAGGGGTAACACAGACTCATCTGAAGATTGCAATACACGAAGTAATGATCACTGCATTCACTGCTATTGTACTACACCTGTACTCAACACTACAATAAAGAAATGCGGGTTTCGTCCTCTTCTTCTCATTTGACCTAATCTCAAAAATAAGCTCATTCAATATTCCTTATAATTGATTGTCAATTTTAATAATGAAATAAACATGCTCAGTTGTTTAACGACTTGAATTTTTTTTTGAATTGTTAATGAATTTTTAAAAACTTAAATATTTTGAAATGAAATCTGATTTCTATGATTTGAAACATTTTAGGCGAAGTGAGAGAGTGTGCCATCATTTTCCATATGTGATTAAACAAGAAAAAAGTTTTTTGTTGTGCAGAGCTATCACTGGATAAAGAGTGAGAGGCAGTGGTTTGGGTTACTTTGTTGCAGAAATGAGAGACTCGGTGGAGGAGAGACCCGAAGAATGAGAAAAAATTCTTCCTTCCTTTGAGTCGTTGAAGTGATTATGTAAAGGGAAGAGTAATCGACGGCTGATGTCTGATGACTCGGATGCCTCTATGGCTCATATAATAAGCAATAGATCGCACAGACATCCACACAGCTATCGCTTGCTTTGCATTGCATTTCGATGATTATGATTAAAAGACTTGTCTTCTGATTACTCAATGTATTAACACTTACTTTTCGCACAACACATCGGACTTTGTGTTTACATGCATTCAATCAAATGCTTTTACTTAAACATTGTTTGCTTTGCCATCCAATCAATGAATTATATATTTTTGATATTTCAATCAAATTTATTTCTTCTCATTTCAGACAATTTCTTTCAAATAACTCTAAAATTCAATTTAATCAAATGAAATTTCAAAATTTCCAGGCTCAATTTAAAAAGAATTATCACTATTTATCATTAGTCTGGTCTCAATTCTTATGAATATTTCATAACTTGATAAAAATGAAAACAACAAATGTTTTTATTTTTGAATTTATTGATTGTTTACTTGAAAAATATGTTTATTTTAATGAACGCCATATGTTTGCAAAACGAGAATCAAAAAATTATTTTCTTTTTGTGCATAAAATACATAATAAAATCAGATGAATTAGAAACGGACTGTTATATTGACATTTGTTTTTATGTAGAAAACAGCGGACACACCAACGGAGCACCAATGGATCTGCCAGTATGGGCGCAGACAACACCAGTGGTCCACTGCTTTTGATTGTGAATGCGTGTGAAATTCAGTATTGAAAGTGACACAAAAACGCATAAAAAATGAAAGTCCACAGAAAGGCATTCATTATAATCGGAGTCACTTATTAGCCAAAAGAGAAATGTATTTCCAGTTATTTATTAGTTTTTATCAGTCGATTCAAATCTAAATCATTTGATCTAAAAATTAATTCATTTTTCTTTCAATGCTTTTCCCATACAAATGATCTGAAAAAAGCAAAAATTGACGAAAAATGTTATTTTAAATAACAAACCATTAATTATAGGAATTTAATGTGATTTTGATTTTTATCGGAATACGTTCCGAAGTAATAAATTTTATTCATTTTTCAGATCTACGGATTAGTTTGTTTGGGAAGAGATTTGTCCACTTTTTATGCAATTAATTTCTATGCTATCTATGGATGATATTAGGAGTATATTGAATCTAATGTTTGAGATAATCAAAGCTATTGAATATAGCGGTCATACACTCCGGTACTGAGGAATAGGAGCTAAACATCATTTTGTAGTCAATATGTGAGTTGTAATGACATTCTTCTCTTTGAAGCGATACTCGAAGGGTAGGACTCGTTATAATAAATGAAAAACTGTGACCAGATATCCATAGAATCCATAGACGATGAGCTCCTAAATGACAAATAATCGTTTGATGCGTTTACGCAATGCAAGCGCCGTATCGTTTGCTCCCACAGTTCAATAGACTGGTTGGAAGTGTTGGCCACCTCTTCGCAGTGTAAAGTAATACATCATCATTACATACGGGACATACAAATGCCATTATTGCCAAATACACTCAAATCCTACTTCTTATTCACGGTGTCCCACAGCTTCACCACTGGTCGCCAATTCAAATGCCAATTCAGAGTCGAAAATAGCTTGCTCAATTGAAGTTATCAATTTTATTTCATGCAATTAGAATGAGTTGCCGGCAATTGATGAGGATTTGGATGTCAATGAAAAACGGATTACAGCGTAGTTTTGATATCATTTGATATGATATTTGTATTAGTTTTTCAATTGATGGGGAAATCTGTAAAAAACCGCAAAAATAAAGTCATGACTGGCAGCCAAAGTCAGCCAAAGATAGTTTAAAAGCGATTAATCACTTGTTTGTGACATAAATTAGTTGAGGCAATAGACCGTTAGAACACAATCCCTCAAAAAGCAAGTCTTCACATAATAGTTATTCTGTGCTAACAAAGAGCTCACTTTTATAACCGCAAAAGTGTTTCCACTTTAAAGCTTTTATAGACTTTATTTTCTATTTTCAAACTCTATTTCTATAACAAAATGAGAAAATCGTTTTCAAAGCTATTTTCACACTCAATAGGAATGGCTTTTGTGGTGTAAAGTTGTGCTGAGCTTTAAAGCATCGCTTAATGTCAACATGACTTTTATTACACACTTTTCCGTTTCACTGCCTTTTATGACATAACATAATATTGTTTCCAAAAGAAAAAGATTTTAGAGTTCAGAAAAATTCAATTAAATTGATGTGAAAGCAAAGGAAAGGGCTTCGAAGGCTTCCCCTCTTTGCCAGTGGCTTACTTGTTGTGTAAGGAAGTCTGAATGCGGGAGACATGTGTGAAGACAAATATTTTAAACACTTTCAAAACTGTTGAACTCATTCACCACATACTTCACATCCCTAACCACTTCACTCATTCATCTTTTAGCTCTTTATATATAAAGTGAGTTTATCTTCAATGCAATAAAAGTGAAAAATGTTTTAAAATTTGTTTAAATTGATTTAAAATGTGGTGAAAACAACAAATTACATTGAATTTGTCTCCGGTCATAAATTATTCATTTTCTCAAAAAATCTTTAGTTTTATTTGAAACGTTAAAAGTGTTTTTGTTTAAATTTGGAGTATAACTCAGTGAAAGTTGTTTCATATTTCCAATTGATTTATATGTTTATACCGGAGTTATATCATAGAAATGATTAATTGTGTGCGAAATCATCGGCAAAAAGGGTTGATTCGGACAACGGTTTGGTTGGATTTGAACTGGAGTATTGATTGGGTGAATGGATGCACCGAAAGAGAACACTTTGGCGGCAAAAAAGCATAACTTATTATTAATCAGTGATATGAATGCCGGGATTCGACCAATTTATATGACTATCGCGATGGCCGACCATTACTGGAGAGTAAAAACATTTCTCATTCACTCATTTCGCTAACTCTGCTCTCAATTGGAGTGAAATAACGCTAAGAAAGTGATGAATGATTTTGTGAGTATATAAAGTATGGCTAATACTATAGTTTAGGCGACAGTCGTTGAGTTGAGGTGTTTTTAGAGGCGATTCGAGCCAACAATGATATATAATATATTTGTGCCGTTCCTACCATCTATTTTGGACTACTGTTCCTACTATTGAGTGCGACCATCACTGCCTCCAACGTCTCTTAACGGCCAAAAAAATGAAACTAAAGTATCAAAGTTTCTTTTGCGGCCAACTTTGAAGCCGACACTCAGTCACAGAGTTAGAGCTGAGTCAGAGCTCAGCTTCAATACTCATATTTGCCATCATTTCTCTCATTTCTCTTTTTGGGAGAAAATTTCGTAATGCAATCGATGTTAGCTCTCATTGACTCAAAACCAACGAACAGAAGCAAAAAATCTTTATTTGAGCTCTTTTTTGACATTTTCTCAATTCTCGTGAGGATTAATCTCTATCTTCTTTGCTCTAAATCTTATGTCAGCCCTCTTTGTCTGCGAGTCTTTCTTATAAATCGGTGTAAACAAATGCATTGGCCTTAAAAATAATTAGTTTAATTAGTTGCGCATTGATAGTGATGGTCAGCATCTGCTCTGATGGGGTAACAGGTGTTTTGTTAGTCGAGCCAACCGACCACAACCACTCCACTATTGCCAATCATTAAGAGGACACTCTCTCAGACTCTCTGCTCCATAAAACTCAGATCCAAAGAAATAATTTGCCTAAACTTCGATCTCTTGGTATTTGCATTCATTTAATTTAATCTGAATTATATTTGTGAGTAAAGCAATCGATTCATTCAAAATCATTGCAAAAGTTTGAATATATTGAACATAAAAATCAAAGTTAGTCTAAACTATTTTATCATTTGTAGAATAATATTGAATTTGATTTGAATTCTATATTTAATATCTGTATAAAACTGAAGATAAAAGTATTGATGTTTGACTTTTTTGTCCACTTGTTTGGAAGGGTAGTGATATGGGTTGCCTTAATTCATATTGAATATTGATGTTGCGCTTTCAGATTATATAGATTAAAGCATTACATTAATATATATTATATATTGTGTGTAATGTATACTACATTTATATAATATACTGTATATATTGATAATTCAGTGTTCGGTCAGCTTTCAGTGGATGTTTACAACTGAAACCAAAAATGTAATGAAGAAACGTCTCAGTACTCAAAAACATTTTTCTATCCTCACATCAAAAGCAAAGTTCTTTTGGATCAATAGAATTGGGGGACAAACCAAGTGTACAAAAGCTAAGGTCTTTTGGAAAATGATATGATGTATTGCAGGGATGTATTGCAGGCGAGTATACATTTGTTAAGCTATACTACACTACTGTATACTCTTTACTAAAGTTACTCGAGTGAGGACTCGGTTCGAGTTGAGTAGAGTTAGTCTACAATACGAATTGCAAACCTTTTTCGATGACCAGAGCCTACAATTTCTAAAGGCCTCCACAGCCACTGACTAACTGTAAGGCCAATCTCATTGCTCATAGACAGGGGGGCTGTGAGTCAACACATAAAACTTAACTGGTTTTTATAGCCGCTCTTCACTTCTAATAATTTCTAATATATATTAGTTTTTATAGTAATAATAAAAACAAACAAACATTATATTTATCGATAGATATTTGCATTGAAAATATTTGCGATAAAATTGAGATTTCATATGTATTTTGTTGTAAGAAAGAGACTAAAGTAGAGGACAACTATTTATTCGATAAAAATAAAGTAATCATCAATTCGTGCGGAAAATGTTTGAAAGAAATATGAGAAATATGATGCATCTTCACGCTAACTGTGCTAACTCGGAGCTCCCTCTCTGTCTTCCACTCTTCCTAACTGTGCTCTCTTACCACTGTTCACATCATAGTAATGAGATTTTCTCTGTAACACCATTTTCACTGTTATATACCCTGAGTTCACTTTTTCTACACTTTTCCATATTTTCCATTACTTCAATCTATGCTAAAAGTTTGATTGCAATGCAAGCCATCACTCCATGGATTCGCTGACCAATCGATTTTCATATTTGTATATACAGTATATACGCGCAAAGTATATACTGTTTGATCTCTCCTTCTTTTTGCTGCTTTTTTACTACAAAATAACTTTTGCATGAGTTGGGCTAATATATACATATATCGATACTTTATCTCTTATTTCTATTATTTCTATTCGACTCTATTTCTATTATACACACAAATAAAGTGAAAATAAGATCCACTAAAACATAGATTTTAATCAGTTTTATGCCTTATTGTAATCAAAACTCGTATTTCATCGCAATTTATATGACAAACAAGATTTCAATGCCTTTTCTTAATATAAATATATTTCTAAACATATTTATTCTGTATATCAAATGTGAAACGAAATTATTTTTTAAAATTTAAATGTTTTGAAAACCTTTTAGAGTATTAATTGTGAGACAACTGACAAATGAATGGATGCTTTTGTGACAGGAATTTAATAATCAAAAGCAGTCAAACATATGGTATAATTGATTGCTTGAATCGAAGGTGGACTACAAAATAAGTGATGAACTGAGCCATCATTGCTATCATATGGCAGTGCAATACATAGTGAACGACTGTAAGCCATTACTTTCATCAAATGATAGCTTCAATACATAGCAATCGTAGGGTTAGTCCGCCTTAACTGTCCGTTTCTCTCATTCTCTTTTTCGGCGCTGTTATTACGTATTGGATGTCATATAACATAAATGTCTGTCTGAGCGCTAAAAAACACGCAAACATTTCGTGATTTATATCAGACTTAGTCTACAATAATTGATGGCTGCGATGGCCGGTCAGCACATAATTTAGGTTCGGCACAGATTGACACTCATATAAATTCATATAAATTCTATCACCAAAAAGACTTTTCATAAAAAATAACAAATTTAGTGGAATATACAAATGTATAAATGTACTTGCTCATCAATTTCATCGGATTAGAGAACCTTTTGATGCAATCATTTTATTGAAATATTTGATATAAAATACATTTAATTAAATAAAATGGTCTCAATTTGCGCACAACTTGTGTGACATTTGATATTTAGGGTCAGAATAATATACATTTCTTATATGAGAAGCGGTGGAAAAGATTAAGTGTTATTTGAGCGCAAAAACCATTAATAAAAAGTAAATTAAGATTATATTAAGATTTTTGTTATGAAATCCGAAATTCTCAGAAATTACAAAAGAAAGGATAATAAAGAACTGGCGAACGGGTCCTAATCTCGACAATCAATCATTTGGTCACTTTTGTTGTACAGCTCTGACTTGAGCTGCATCTGAGCGCACGGCTCATAAAGCAGACCGACTCGACTCCAACTTTGACTCCAGTTTTGGCCGTCGATGAAAGTGAGAAAAATGGGGGAAAACATAAATAATAGTACTGTTGTGAGGGTTGGCAAGGCTTGTGTTTTTTATTGTCTAACTTTTGGACCGACTTCTTCTCAATTCATACTAAGTTATCACAGGATTGCAAGTTATATCGTGTGCTGCCTTTGTAATAGGCAGGAATGGTCGGCCCCCAAACCGCCCTATCTCTGAATGTTATGGTTATAAATTGACACGAAAACAGATATCTTGGCTCTAGAAGTGAGCGCACACTTTGTGCCCAAATCTGTGCTCTGTGTGTGTGCTGTCTGTGCTGTCTCTGTGCGTGACCTTAACATCAAACTTATTCTCATATCCGTTCTTAAAGAAAATCACCGCTAAAACTACCCCTCACTCTGTCCCTCAATCTATCCTTCAATCAAAAATCAATTTTCAATGCATTACAAACAATTTGATCGCTTAGTTTCCAACGCAAACAATAAAAACTTAATTCAATTTAAGTTATTTATAGTCAAGTGTTTCACATTTGTATAGATTTTGGAAAAATAACTTTTGAAAACAGATTTCAAGACTTAAAATATTAAATAATTGAATTTAAATGGGAGGACATAATGAAGTTTAGGACCACTTTACTAATTAGAGTTAAAAAAAAGTGATGATCAGGTGAATTTGAGCCTGCTCAATCATGGAAAGCATTATGCATTTTGTTATAACAGAGTTAATGATTTAGTTTTGGTAGATATCGATTGAATTAATTAACAGAAAGCGTAATATTTGGTGAAAAGCGTAAGTAATACTATTGACTGATAAATAATTGTTTGTTAGAAGAGATCATCAAAGAGTAGACATCGTTATTGTTGGCTGCAATCAATGGTAAACTTATGAAAATGACAATTATAATGATAACTATCATATATAAAGAAAAATCGTTGGTTTAGTCATTTTGTTATATCATTTCTATTCATTAGAATCACATGAATCTAATGCAGGAATTCTGACTAATGGTCTAAAATGCTCACAAAATTGATTCTAACCTCGATTTTCAATAACTATTTTCATTTCAGTCAATAATTTATTGAATTCTCTTATGTTTGGAATAATAATAATAAATATAAATAATTTCTTTTCTTCCATTTTGTGGGCATTTTTTACATTAACTAAAGTGAAGTAAACGACTGTTTCTCTAACTTTTGTTTCGCTGTCGATAAGCAAAGGTTTGAAAGTATTTCTGCAATATTTCCATTGATTCTCGAGATCTGACTCAAGTGGAGTCGAGAGCCCTGTCGACCAGAGCACAGAATTTTCTCAAATATACTGCATATTAATATCAGTTGTTATATATTCTTCATATATTCGTTTCTCTTTTTAGACAAAACAAAAGTGAGGCCACTCTCATAGCTTTACAATAAGATAACACTTAGCACTTGCTATGGCTCTAACATTCTGCCAGAGCACACATCTCGTAACCATAGAGATCTGCATCTCTGCCACTACTGGTCAGTAACTATATTTATATATATATATATATATATTGTATAATAAAAAGAAATGAGAATATCTAAAAACAGGTGAAACCCAATGACTTAAGAGGAGTCACTTAACAATAAATATCTTTTGAGAGACTTTAAAGTCAAACATAAGTCGCTTTTAAGTGGTTTTTAAGTCGATTGTGGTTTTGGGTAAAACCAGGTTTAGTATTGACAGGAGTGACAGGAGTCCGATATTCTCTGTTATATACATATATGGAGTTAACGTTTGCCGCTTCAGAAAAATGGCTTTTTTTCAGAGAAATGTGGCTCTCATTCGATAACACCCTTAGAGAGCGCACAGAACTAAGACTGAGAGCAATGCATCTCAAATCTGGTATCCAATGGTAACCGAAAATTTTTCAATATAGAAACGATATATGAACTCCACTGAACAGAATACGGCCTCTCAGGCAATGAGCAAAAAGCCTGAACTCGAAAATATGCCGCTTTTCTAATATAAAACCGTATATATTGTATGCCTTCCCTTCCCTTCCCTTCCCTTAGAAAGTTAGAGGAAAAGCAAAAATTCGATTCGATTTTGGATCCGTCGCAGTCTTACAGACAAAAACTCTTCGACTCATTGCTATCGACGCTATTATAAGCATATATTGAATATATATTTGCTGTTCAATACTTGAGGCCAATCAAAACTGACATATCTTTAGTGACCAAAAAAGCAAAGACAGGCCCAGAGTTCACAACATGTCTGTTCATAACAATTCTTTTGTATGGCTCTGGACTCCACTTCCAATCCGATAGTAATTAGTATTAATGTTTTCAATCGTATATAACATTTGATATCATTTGTAAGCGTCGACTAGTTTTAGATTTTTGCGATCAATAAACACAACCAAAGAAATGAAATAAATTCTTGAAATTTATTTCTTGGATTAGTTTTTCTCATTTAATAAATTATTTGTTAACTATTTATAAGTACTGTAAAGTACTCTCGACTTAATCGAAATTAAATCTGTTTTAAATCGTCGATCGAAAGGACAAAAACAGATTCGTTTATGAATTCCTGATTTGAATCGATTTGAAAAACGACACAAACTTTTATAATTTATTTCGATTGAATCGCATGACTGCAAACATAGCTTAATATTAATGCAAAAAAACTGCAAAAATAGAAAACAAATAACAATAATATCATCGAATGGATGGTTGTGTTTATAATTGTGAATGCATTTAGAGTGGGACAGGACTGCACTTACCCTAATATATTAATATAAAATATGAGATATGATTTGCATTATATTTAGCTTTTAGTTTATTGTCTTCTCTCAAAACTTACTGCACGACACCATTTCCCCCGACTCTCTCTCTCTCTCTCTCTCTCTCTCTCTCTCTCTCTCTCTCTCTCTCTCTCTCTCTCTCAAAAATAAAGATTACTTTAAGATTTTATTAAAATTAATGAATTAATTCTTAAATATATCACAAATTCATTAAATATAATAATAAATACATTGTATTCAAAGGTTTAGATTATTTTAAAAATCGATTAGAATTTATAAATATTAAAAACCGAATCAATTATGAAATAATAATCTTTTTGTTTAGTAATAAATCATTAATGTCTGACCTAATGATGTGAAGAACAGAATTACAATAAAATGTATAAAAATAGAGATAATATTTGTTTGATTTATGTCTGACTTAACATTTGTTGACAATAAAGTCAATTAGTCTCAAAACTATCGCTTCCGAGTCTGAATCAAATCTTGCAATAAATGTATTTTCATTGATAACTCTGCAAATTTCAAATGGAAATAACCTAATGATTGACGTTTTGATCACTAATCTTATGATTAGTTAGAGATTAAATCGACTGACAATTGCCAACAAATGGTTGAAAATTCGGTTCATTTGATTTTCTGAAAGACCCGTTTGAAGCCGTTCTGACTGATTATCACAAAAACACAACTCTATTGCTGTTTAAAAGTGAATTTTTCTAAAATTGTTGAAACTATTGGCTTCTATTTCTCCAATCAGACTATTCCTGCCGTTTAAACCACTTATACCACTAATTGAATAATCAATGGCTGAGCTTTGCTTTCGCTGTTGAAGTGTTTCCACATTTGTCGACAAATTATTGTTTAAAGTTTGTTGTGGTGTCGGATATTCGATAAACAGAAAGTAAACCCAAACCCCGATTATAGCGCCAACGATTGGTCCCAATACTCCTCCCGACCACCAGTAGTTACCGTCCAAAGCACTGAAAACATTATATTCAAAGATTGTTTTAAAAGTATTACAAATATGACTCACGTAAAGGCCTCTTTGCCGTAGACAACCCACGAACAGAATATTCGAGGACCAAGATCACGAGCTGGATTGAGTGGTCCGCCTTCATTATACCCGAAAGCAATAGCATGCACACATATTACAAACGCTAAGATAAACGGCTGCAAAGCTTTCGGTATATTTAAGTTCTTTTGATCTGTGATTGTCATCACAGCAAAGAGAAGAGATGCCGTTCCCACCACCTCAACAATCAAATAGTTTAGTATTAACGATTAACTTGCAATTGGAATACCTGATCGAGAATGGATGCAAAAAGAGATGTCATATGATCTGCGGGATAGGTAGCGAAGAACTTTCCAGTACTGAGTCTATGACCGTATGTCATAAGTCGGGTATCGTTTCTGATTAATTCGTTGTCGTTCTGTAGTTTTATCACATCATAATAAATGGAATAAGCGACGCTTGTGCCTGCTCAGTTACATTCAATTCTTATTTTTCGTTCACATTTTAAGAAAATTCAATTATTACCGACTATAGCGCCCACCATCTGAGCAAATATATAGGGAAATATTTTTTTCAACTCAAACCTTCTAAGCGAAGCCAAAGCGACTGCAGATTAGATAATAGAGAGAAAGAAGTCTTAATATTCCAATCGATTGAATCAATTATTTAAGAGAGGACTCACTCGTAACGGCAGGATTGAGATGACCTCCTTTTGTTGTCAATTACAGAAACAGATAAATAAAAACCGATTAATTGTTGGCTTCAAAGCCTTGATGTCATACCTGTTATGTTGAAAGAACAGGCGATTCCTACGAAAGCACCGAAACCCCAACAGATGTTAATCGCCCAGATGTCTGTTTTGAAATTATCCTTGTCCTCTGGATTAGACTGAACGGCAACTCCAGCAGAACACCCGATCACCTGAAGTTCAATATTAAATTACTCGTCCGATAAGCAACTGACCAAAAAAACTTACCATAAGCATAAAGGTTCCGATAAATTCAGCCAATACTTCTCTCCAAAGGCTTTTCATAAAAGTAACATCGTTATCTTGGGAATCCTTATTGGCAGTGAAAAGTTTCATTATTAGTTCACTTTTTCTTTACAATTAGGAAACGATTTTTTATGCGTTAATCGATTTGATTATTAAATAAGAATAAAACGTTTTATCAGATATTGAGACGAATCAACGAAAAGTGTTTAACTGATTCACAAGAGAGTTGTCTCTCCACTCAATTCAAGCTTTAATTATGAACTGAGTTACGAATGTTTGATGTTTTATATAAGAATTCTTATCAAAATATTTCTGACAAATAGAGTCATCGATTCATTCAATACAACTGTTTAGTGATTTTCGATGAAATTCCAATTATCTGAGACTCAAACTAATCTGAAAATCACTTAATATTTGTCAAAATGTCCTAATTGTTGATCAAATGATTTTCAAAATCAGTTTAATTCAATAATTTGGATAACCTTATGGTTGAAACTGATATTATCTGATTATTTCAAAATTATTCCATTTAAGCTCAATCTGTATATTAATTTGATTTCCTCGATAATAACCAATAATTTATTCAACACACCTTTCAATCGATATGACTACTAAACTTCCTGAATCAGAGGGTCAACCCCTTCAGTGATTCCTCCTCAGTGAAGACAAATACTCATGAATTTACATTTTTTTTTTTTGAATGAATGGTCAAGGCAAAATTTCTAGTGAAATATCTATCATTTTTGCATACAATAACCCGGGAAACCCCCCTAATGTGAAAATTGGCGAAATACCTCCTGAGAGGTACCCCCTCCGCCAAGCGAAGCGAATTTTAGGACTCTTTTCCTGAAACTACCCCTTAATTTTGGTCCGAAAAAAAGCTTAGACTTCCCCTAATACCCCTCTAAGGTCATTGAGCTTGGCGATGCAGGCATTAACACCTTGAACAAAATATAGACAATAGTTGGACAATTGGTTTTAAAATGTGATAATCCGTGACAATCGGCGGATCAAACAAAGTTTTCAAGTTTGAGAATAAATCTTATCTTTAATTTCACCTTAACATCAATTAACAATTTTGGGTCAATTGATACAAATTCTCATCAATTTATTCGACAATTTTGAAGTGTTTTGAAGTATTGATTAGAATATTATTAAAGCTATTAATGTGTTGAGACTCTGCTTAATGTTCTCTTCTTTTGGTGGGCTCTCAGATAAGATCTATAGTGGTCTCAATGTGTTCTCACTTATTGTCTTATTAGTGAACCGCTATTTCTTGCCTTATATTAGATAAAAATTTGTGATATAATGGCATAGAATAAGGACTTCTAAATAACAACAACAACAGCGGTATTCCTTTCATTTCAAATAAATAAATAAATACTCTGAGTTTTATTCCTATATTTACTCTGACAATAATAATCACCAATGGCTTCAACATGATCATTTAGTGGATTTTTTTTCTTTTAAAATCAGATGAAATTGTGAATCGAATTTATAAATATTTAAAATTGTTATCGGATTTAATTACTAATGAAGGCAATGATTATTCCATTGATATTATCTTTTAATTAGTCTGTGAGTCAATCAAAAATCACTGTAAGATATGAAGTCAGCAAAGAATTTGAAAGAATCCATTTAAGGACTGTTAGCAGATATAAACTGCTTTATTCCGGTGATTCTGATTTCATTTCATTCGCATACTTCGAAAAACTATTGATTTTAGTAAATCTATTAATTCTACGGTTAATCCCATGTTTTGAAAGGTTTAACACACGGTTTTGACGTTTGCAGGGATTGAATGAAATTTATTCATATAAAACCATTATAAAACATTTGAATTAGCAGCAAGGTGAACACATTCTTCATTGCTATAATAATTTATTCATCAATAATCTTTAATGAAAGTGAACTAGATCGATTGATTTTATTTTAGTTTTTCAACAACAAATTTATTAATTATTAATTGATTTAAGTCTTTGATTAGTAGTCAGACAATTCTAGATGTTTTCAAAGAGAAGGACTAATAAAAGTGTCAAAAAAGAGATTAAATGATTGATTTATTATTCAGATTAGTATTCGATATCCTCTTTGATTGTATAGTATTTGAAACGTTTTGGTCTCTCGTGTTTGCCATCTGATAAACTTTGACGGAATCTTTCAAAACAAAGACATCAACTTTAAGACTCTCTAAAATGGTTACCAATCGAGAAGAGGAATACTATCAATTACTCTTTGTCTGCTGATTTCTGGAACCACGAGAATACCTTGAACATTTCTGCTTTAAAGACACTCATATTTAGAAATGACGAGAGAAAAAAAAATTGAAAGAATTTCAAATTAGTGGTGATCTTCCGATTCTTCTGAAGAGTTCATATACTGTGCCAACAAATTCTGTTTTCTATCAAAACCATATTTGACTTCAACCGAGTAAATCAAAATCAATTCATTCAGAATATAAGATAATAAAAATTAGTTTTTTATTTGATTTCAAAATTGATATGATATGAGAGCTCACTCTAGGGATCTAATGGACAGCCCTAACAAATCCAATATAAATATTATAAAACTGATATTTTGCCAAAAACCACTCTATGTTTAGTCATTTTATTGATATTTATTAAAACATAAATTGTTTTTATTTATTTCTTTTCATAAATTCGAGTTATTTGATCGATTATAGGAGACGACCTAGCAACTAACCAAATACCTATCAACTGAGATCTACTGAATAACAGATGTTTAAGTTCACCAGAAATTCAATTGATTTGAAGCAACCTTTGATCAAATATTTGACATAAAGAACTGTAAAAATTCCATTTGAATATAAGAGGGAATATGCAAGGGGCTAACTTCCTTAACAGAACCCCTGGATTGTTCAAAGTGCTAGTGAAAAATTGCCACTTTGACAGTTGCAGTATTAACTGATAATAAAGGAGTGAATTTCTATAATAAGGTTCGATATACTAACCAACGGTAAAACTTAATCATATCGAGGAATAAAAATGTTGTACAAAATTCAATCACTAATTACACACTTTTTATCGAATTACCGATTGATGTCATAATTAAGTGCAAAAGTTCTTGCTCAATTTCTATGGGGTAATATCCGGCAAAATTCTTTTCATTTACGGCAATCCAAAATGTTTTGGACCTTGTTATTTGAGTCACCATAGAAAATATCTCAACTCATTTAAGTGCAATTCAAGTGTATTTTTGTGAATACATTTTTTAAAAATTCATTCAAATCTGATTTCAAAAAATAGATAAAATTATTCAAAGAATTGAATAAATGGAACAAAAATGTGATTATTATATAACTTAATAATTGATTTCAGTTTTAATAGATTTTCGACATTAAAATAGATTCCAATTCTTTATTCTTCAAAACTATTCAATGAATTGTTTAGAAAACTTTCACAGTTTTGTAATTAAATAAAAATTGTGTCAAATGTTTGAAATGAAAAATAAATTA
>JAQGBD010001334.1:0-16920 GCA_034698165.1 Punctoribates punctum | reverse complement strand
TGGTCAACGTTTTTAGCTCTTCAGGAGCTACAAGAAGAGACCAGTTTCATGGAAGGCATACAAAATCAAAATATTGTAAGAATAATAAGTCTTAAATCAAGAAAATTTTGTGGAAAAAAACGTTTCTAAGCCCACAGTTTGCGATTAACAAGGTTGGTTAGACAATTAACAATTTTACACAATAAAATTTGACACAAAGGTAAAGGCAAAACCTTCCCACACATTAAATTATTTGAAAAAAATGTTGAAAACAAAAAGACCTTCATAATTATTATAGTCGAATATTTTCAAGCATCATTAAAAGAATAAACTACTAAATGAACTAGATGATAAAAATAGCCAATTGTCGAATAATTTCACTCTTGGCACATAATATTGAAAAAAGACTCACACTCTGGTTTCCTGGGTCTGTGGTCATCGGGCACAGGATTACTATGAGTGCGTTCCAAACACCTGTGCTGTCGCTGTAATGCAATTCTTCGATCCGCTGTTCGAAAATCTTTGGGTTTATTGAAGACAAACATATCTTTGCGTTTATTTGTTATTGGATTCGAGTTATTCAGTGCGAAGAAGAGCTGACTTTTGCACAATGAGACTAATTCTGTATTCAACTAACTGTTGAAAACACTGTTTGTATAAAACAGTTGAAGAATAGCAGAATATTCTCTTATATTCTAACGAATAGAGAGAAATCTCGATTCATATTACAAAACATTTGGCTTTTGATGTAATTCGTGTTTGCGTTGAAAACTCCTTTCATACAAAAAAAGAGAATATTCTGTTGGAAAACATTGTACTGAAGGCACAGCACATACTGTTGACTAAATGTGATGTCAATTTCTAAGCTATATGTCTATATAGGGATCAACAGGTAGTGCAGTCTCCGTCTCCGTCGACTCACTTCATATGAATTTTACAAAAATAGTCTACTTTTGGTTATATAATATATCTGAATATCGTTTACTATAATTCAATTGACGCTATTTTTGAAAAACAGGGGACAAAAGATTCACTCTTTTCATAAATTAATATTTAATCTAATTTTAAGCCTCAAATGAATACAATATTCAATAAAATATATAAAAATACATCAATTTATGAAAAATACAAATCAGTTGCAATATATCCCACTTATGACCATATCATTCATTTTTGATTGTGATGGACACTGGATTGGATGGGAGTGACCAGAATCACAATAGTCAGAAAGTCTTCTCCTGGAGGAAACGTGTCGTTACTCTTCCCACTTGTCATTGCTCTCCAATAAAATAATTGATTTCCGATTGAAAAATAGCTTCAATTTAATACACAAATAGTAAAATCAAATGATTGCCAGAATAGGAACCGGTGCCACCCCTCCCACTCCAATCTAAGAAACGACTGCCAACAAAGTGGATAACTTCATCGCGTCATTGACTTTACTTCTTATGAAATAATTGGAAAATTACAACAAAAAACAGTTTATTCGTAAATTAGTGGTGAGATTGAGAAATGACTGACCACTGAGTGACTACTGACTGATCACAGCTGTGGTCAGCGTTTTCCTCTCAACAGAGATTTTCTGAGAGTCGAGAGTGTAATCAGAATCGCTTCCTCTGTTCTTATGGTATTTGATCCCTGATTTGGACACGAATTTAAATAATAATTGAATAAATCTCTGGTCTCTTCAACAGAGGAAAGACATTCATCGGAGTCATGAGCGGCTTCGAGTCCTTTGAGTCCACCGAAAACAACTAACAGATGATCGAAATGTTTCGAAACTTTTTTTAAACATCTGTCGACGTCTTCCCCCTTATCTGAAGTCCCAATCGTGAGATCATATCCGCCATCAAATGGCGATTCAGTAAAGACAGCGCTCAGCGATTTGGCGGCGCGTATGGCATAACCCCAATAAAGACCAGCTCTAGTTCTGGGCTCTGAGGGCGAGACTGCGATCCCTTTAAGTCGTTTCTGTTTGGAATCTGAGGTCTGGTTTAGTCTAACCGTAACCCTAATGTTTGGCCGAAGAGTTTTATCGATTTGGACATCATTTTTGAGACCAATGTAAACGAAAGATCCCTTCCCTTCTTTGACAGGCCGTGAAGTGACCACTCCTTCTCTATATTGACAGAAGTCCTCAGTCTTCAAGTGATGGGTTGACTCCAAAGGATTGAGAAGACCTGAAAATATCAAATATAAGACGAAATCCAATCCAAATGATAACAAACCCGCGAACTGTAAGTCCTTTTGAATGGGAAACAAGTATTTCCTCAGATATTGAGGACATTCCAAGTATTGCAAAATACGAATCATTTGAATCATCGATGCCTTCCTTTTGTCATATAATAGGCTTTCCTCAGAGGAGTCACTGAAACAAAAGATATCTATTATTATAAAACCCTTGAAATAAAGTGTATTTCGGACTCAATTGTTGTTTGTTTTGAGTATTCATCGAAGACAACGATTTCGTCGATTTGGAAGATGACCAGAGCTCTGGCGATCTGACCGATGAGGTATGCCTTCAGTTCAGGCGATTGGGCGTTGTCTACAATACTGGAGGGCACGGCTATACTTACTGTCCATTTCCGTCCAATTTCTGTCGTCTCATCCATTGGCTGATCATTAGTTTGAGTCGAAGACTCGTTCAGAGACTGATTGTCGTCGAGTTGTTCCGATTGTTCGCCAATTGTCTCAGACTTTTGTTTTTGTTTTAATTTCTTCTGTTTTTTCCACTCTTTTATTTGTTTGTGTTTTTCTCTCCAATTAGTTTTCTCCACAGGTTTTGACATTATTTCAAATCATTAATCAATTGCTTATAAAATAAAATTTGATTTTTTGTAAACATTAGTAAAACACGTGAAGAGAGAGAAGACTATTAGACGTAAACATAAACAGAGAGTAAACGGCTATAAGAGTGACATCTATTCACTTAAATCAATAGTAATTCAAAATCGATTGCATTGAGTTTCAAATCGATTGACAACTTTTATGGGAAACCCTTTCCACAGATCTTCGAGCCATTGGTGTCGGAGTCGATGGAACTGCGAGTCTGAGCTTAAAGAGTCGATCAAAAGCCTCTTTATTTATAATATTGGAGCAAACAATTCGCTCAAATGACAAACACCTCCACATCTGAAAGGTATGTTTATTTTTCTAATTTCAGACCAAGAGCATATAACTCGAACCACTCGAATTTTAAAAGTTGAAATTCCTTTTTCATCAAGTTTAAAATAAAACTCATTAAATTGATATATCCCTTGGAAGGGTCCCTTTTCGTTGAATTCTTACTCAATAGAATTATTAGAAAATTGTAATCTTGGCAAAAATGCTTCAAAATGACCAAAATTCAGTTAATATAAGAATAATTATATTTATGGCCAAAAAATGTGTAAGAAAATTGGATTTTGTCATAAATGAAACGATTCTTGAAATTGTTTTTCTCACAACTAATTAATTGACCCGAATTTGAATCGTGAAAAATGTTATATAAAATAAGATATTTAAAGAACAGAATAAAAAAAGTTAAGGTTTTTAATATTTATAGCAAATCATTGACCGAATGGTATTTCAAACAATTGTCAAAATGTTTTGTATTCTGTGGACTGACTCACACTTTGGGGAGTATTGAGAAAAGAAATATCAGTTGACTTTCACTTCACTTCTTTGGCAAACGTTTTCTTAATTTTCAACTCAAAGGCGGAAACATTTGATTTACTTATTATTCTTTGAGTCAACTTTTCTTCAATTCTTTCTGAACTGAAAATAATTCAATTCGTTTATCAATTTTCATTACAATCTCTTCTTTACAAAAATTTGTTGATGTGATCAAGGTGTTGTTGACAAAAATGTCATCAGGGTTTGCAGGAGGCCCCAGTTTAATCCCAGGTTCATTTCCTTATACAAGAACATTGGATTTAAACTACATTTTTATAAGATTTAAATATTATCAGTGCTTTTGAATTCAGGAAAAAAAAGTTGGAAAAAGTCTTTTATTGGAATTCGAGGAAATGTCTCTTTGAAAGCATTAATATTGAGGACCATTGCCTTCAATTGCCTGCCTTTGCCTTCCATTCGCTTCAATTACTGACTAAATTCTGGTCTAAAAATCAAATTTCAAATTCGTTTTTTAGGAATAGCTTTTAGAAAAATCAATGAAAGTGTGAATTGAATTGACATCTCGTGAACTATAACTTGAATTTGATGTTCACTCGAGTTATGCTGTGTTCGGCTCTACTCTACTTTGAGGTGAAAACCTATTTTAAAAATTTCAAACTTGTTTTTCCAAATATCCACAAAACTCTGAATTTCGAGATTAATGTTCAGATTGATTAAAACATTTATATAATGATAGATTCAAATTCAAATATCAGGTATATGCCAAGTCGGAGAGTGTCAGGGTGCAAATTTGGCCTTGAATTAAAATTTCGACCATTATGAATTTTGAAATATTAAAACAACACCTATCTCCCCCCCCCCCACATCACTGGTGAAATATCAATTAAGCTAGATGTCTGCTATACTTATTTTAGACACAGCTTTACACAAAATTCAATTATCGCGAACATTAATGAGGGATAAACTCTGTTTCCAATAAGTTTTCCAAAAAGGTATTAGCTGGATAAATGTTGGATCCAGGGAATATCTTTATATATTAACGAGTGATCCCTGATTTAAGCAGAGGATCAATACTACAATCAATAGTAGATAAGGTTTTATATGACTCTATGAGAAATGCAATTATTTCGATTCAATGAAATTCAATGATTACTTGTGCTTTTGAAAGACTCTTGTTCAGTTTGCCATTTCAATTTATAAGTTAAAAGATAACTTACTTTTTAATAAATATTTTGGGAACAATAAAAGCGAATTATATTACAAGAAGTGAGAGGATTCTGAGCAGAGGTTTAAAATTTGTGCTCTTCAATAGCAAAGTTAGACTACCTTGTTCATATGGAATAAATGAATTACAATTTTATCGCTTAGTCAGTTTCAGAATTAAATTATGTTTATTGTGACCTAGCACCATTCCAAATCAATATTTGAGTAAATTGTTTGGCAAATAATTGATTTATATTTAAATTATTTTCAGCAATAAATTCAACTGATTTCGAAACTTTGGACCAAAATATTGAAGAATTCTTCAAATAATAGAAAATATGAAATAATATTTGAGTGGAAATGAGGGCAAAACTATTTGTACCGATAGTTATATTATCCTTAACTCTGAGCATTGGCTTAATTATGGGGAAGAACTGTCCGGCGCTAATGTGTCAGTGCAAATGGACTAACGGAAAAGAGACTGCTTTTTGTGATAATAGAAGATTGAATTCAATACCAATCGGTATTCCTCTCTCCACACAAGTCCTCAACATATCAGACAATAAGCTTAGAAGACTTGAGTCTCAAGTATTTAGAGAAAGACAACTAATTAATCTCCAAAAGATCTTTATGTCCAAATGTGAACTAGGTAATCAATAGATAGCTCACTTGTATGTGCTTTACATAACTCTCTCTCTCTCTCTCTCTCTCTCCCTCTCCCCTTCTCTCTCCTTCTCCCCTTCTCTCTCTCCCTTCAGTGGATGTGTCGGATGACTCTTTCGTTCAATTGACAAATTTAATAGAAATTGATTTATGCGACAATTTGTTGGAAAGCATTCCAACACATAGTTTAGAAAAATGCAAATCGTTGCGGAAGTTGTGGCTGTGCTCTAATCCCATTGCAGTCGTCAGAAGGGATTCGTTCACTAATTTAAAAACTTTAGTTAACATAGACTTGTCTTTGTGTCAAATCAATTGGATTGAGAGGAATGCGTTCAGAGGTCTAAACCAATTACGTTATCTCAAACTCAACTCAAATCGATTGACAACTCTTATGGCAAACGCTTTGGTAGATATTCGAGGACTTCATTCACTTGATTTGCATCAAAATCAATGGAACTGCGACTGTCATCTCAAAGACTCCATCCAATGGCTCTTCACTAATAATGTGCCCCAAAATATTTGGCCAGAATGCCAAACACCTCCACATCTTAAAGGTATATCAATTTTCCTGATTCATTTGATGAGCCAAGTGCAAATAACTCTTATATGATTTTGAATGATACAAAATAGCCCACATCCGTTTGGCAAACTATGATATTTATCTTGGTTACAGATGTATATATTATTGCATACAGTTTACGTGTTTATATTTTGCCTGGATGTCCTATGTCGGAGAGGGCATAGAATAGGATCACATGTTGAAATTCCAAGTTGAGGGAGTGCCAAAAGACTAGGCTTGCTCAAGCCCTTCACTGATATACTAATGTATCCCCTTGGTTATTCAGAATCATAGAAACAACTTATGATTGATTTAAATTAATTTCAGATTTATATATAATTTTCAATCATTTTTTAAAATTAAATCTTATTTCAAAGGTTTTTCATGGAATGAACTTAAATCTGAAGAGTTATTCTGTTCCCCAAAATTTCACTCAAAATCGATTGAATATAAGTCAAAAGTGGGACACAATATAACAATTAAGTGTATGGCCAGTGGTTGGCCCCTCCCAGCAATCAGTTGGAAATTTAAAAATGACTCTCAAAACAAGATATGGCCGAAAGATAATCAACAAAAATATTGGTTTAGTTCTGAGACATTGAACGAGACATTTGTCGTCTCTCGCATTAAAATTAATGGTTTGACTGCTGGCGATAGTCAAGAGTTGTATTGTTTGGCCTCCAATAGAGGCGGTGCTTATCAACAGAATTTCACACTAATTGTATCACAAGAATCGAAACTAAATGAAATAACTAATCAATTTGAGCTCTCACTCTATGCAATGATCTTGGTGATTAGTATAACATTTGTAATCTCTTTGGTTTTAATATCAACGTTAAGATCAAAGAGATGTCGTTCAGTGAGACTGAGAAGAGGCTCAACAAAAGTGAAAGCCATAGACATTTTGGAAAACTGTGTCAACACTGATATACAAATGAAGAATATTCTGTCCAACAAACCGGAAATCGCTTTAATCTCAGACATCATTAGAAACACTAATACTGTCAAAGCTTATGGCTTTGGTTGGGATGAGCCCACTCCTGATGTCACAAAGTATGGACCGCAGTATTCAACGCCAATAAGTAACTCATCGGTAACTCTAAAAACTAATGTCTCGACAGCGGCAGAGTTACCCCGATTGTCTGACTCGAGTCAAACCAATCACAACACTAATAATGATTCAAATCATTTCAGTTTTGAACACTTTTCGGCCGACAATCGCTTCAAATATAAGAAACTGAAGTCATTTAAAGCAAACAATTGGGAAACAAATAGTGAAACACAAATACAAAAACCTCTTGTATTAAGTGTCGAGAGGAGTGGACTAAACCTTATTTCGATTACAGCACAGAAACCTCGGCTCAAAAACATAGATGAATTCCAGCTTAAGTCAAATGAATTAGAATCAGATAAAAGTCTCGGTGAGAGTAATCTTAGAACACAAGACGACAACCTTTCGGTGACAAGAGTTTGAAATACTCCACATATTTTCATTATAAACATAAACTAATTAAGGCATTCATTGATTTAGTTTATAAAATGCAAATTCAATTGAATCCAATTTCCCAAAGTTATGGTTAACTCGTTTTCTATTAAAATCATTCTTTGTTTGGATATCAATATTACATAAAATTTCAAAATTACTAATATTATAGTTAAATATAATATATTATACTGAATGTTAGCAAACCCCGCCGTTTTCTTATCCCGCCGCAGATATAGCGCCACTCATCAGTGGGGTTTAAATAAGTTTGCATAAATGGTATAGACCTGAGAGAGGGTCGCAGTCGCTCAAAAAAAAAACGGCGGGGTTAGAAAACGGCGGGATTTGCCAACATTCAGTATATAATTCTGTTTTTTTTTGCGGTGAAAAGCATTTGGTTAGTAATCAATAAATAATTTTACAAATTGGTTCGGATACAATTATATTTATAATTAATAAATAATGCAATTCTCAGCAGATATACGATCTTGAATCAAGATTCTATCAAGGTTCTTGATAATAATCTTGTAAATTATAGGCAAAACATTGATAATATTAGTTAGAGAAAAGTGACCGGAAAATTGTTGAGCTCTTTCTGGACGGCGTCAGTGACCGGACCACTGATAGCGTTGGCCAGAGAGAGCTTAAATGCATTGGAGACCGAATTCATGATTATCTCGAGTATGAAGTCCCAGGAGCCCAACCCATTCACGTCTATCCACAAGTGATTGATTCTTTCAATTTTGAAGGAACTGATTGTAGGCTTTTCTCCTTTTCTTAGACTTTGTTTGAGTCGCAGATAACACGACATATCAGATATTGATATCGACGAAGAACCAGACGGACCGCCACCTAATCAATTAATAAACATTACCTTGCTTATATTAATGAAAATACACACCCATAACAACGGTAGACCAGTCATAACCACCGGTCAAATTAGTGAAACCCATTCTGGCCTCGAATATGACTTCATTATTGTTGTAGGTGGCAATTATATCGCCGGTCCTCACCAGACTCGACATACCCGACAAATATCCATTAGAGATCTTGAGTTCTCCGTTCAATTTGAAGACAAGAACATTATAGTTGAACTTATCTTTGAAAGCGGGTAATGGCATCGGTTCGAGACCCGACTCATTGATGGCGTGTTTGACCCGATCCAGCATTGAATCGAAAACATTTGCCGACTCTTTTTTGAGGAAATCCAGTGGTATATGAGATAATTGAATGTTAATCATGTTTTTTATGTGGAGCGACACCTCGTCTAACATCGTGTTCTTTATGTGACTGAATATCATTCCACTCATTTCATTGACTAAGGAATTGGTGATTCCGCCCATCATTCCTCCTCCCATTAAATTGTCCATGTGTAGATCAATGGTGTCGGTGTAAACTTCGAGTTCAATATCGCTGACAGCAATCTTTCCCTCCCTGTTCTCCAGCGATCCGAAGGCATTGATTTCTATTTCTGTGACATTCATATAAAAGTTTCCGTCGCCATAGAATGGAAAAAATGTAACCTAGGACAGGCAATCATTCAATTTAGTAACTTAGTTTAAATTAACATTAAATATTGAAAAGGGGGCAACTTGGTGCTTTCAACTGTTTTGGCTCATTGTCATCGAATTACTTTGAAATTATAGAAAATGTTTCAAGATCTTTTACTCTTTGTCAGACTTTTACTATGAAATTTGTACTAGCATTAATGTTGATAACTAAGTTTGTACTCGAGAGCAAATTGCTATACATAGTTAACAGAGTGCTGTGACCATAAAGAAGTAATCTAGCTCTATTCTGCTCTATTCTGGCCTCCGTATGGAGAACAGTCTAAGTAATGAAATGACAAACCTTTCCGTCCATTTCATAAATTCCTTGTAAACTAATGACCGGTAACTCCATAATAACCTTGAGTTGAATTAAACCCAAATTGAATAACATTTTTGAGATTTTCAATTGTTTGAGGCCATGAATTGACATATTCTTGAAACTGCCGTCAAAATAGGTGAGACCACTATCTTCAGAGATATTAAAGTCTTTGATGGGGAGAGGGTCCGGAAGGAACTCGTTCACAATTAAAGTTGGATTTAGATTTCCTGACGAGTCCTCAGCCTTTTTGATGATGTCTTCCGCTTTCATCAAAATTTGTTTGATTTTTTCATTTTGAATATCACCTTTCATCTCCAACAGTTCCATTATATTGATGGGCCCATTCTTATTTGTGATAGATCCTATATTTGTGACAAATTCAACCAAATATGTAGAAAATTGTTTAAACTTTAAACAGGCATCAGAAAAAGGGTTTAGCTCAGGTATTCCCCCTGAGTCTGATCTAAAGATATAACTACCTTGATTATTTAGCCATATGTTTGTAGTCGTGTTATTAATCTATTGAGGAATAAACAAAATTATGTATAAAAGCAACGAAACATTTAAAGTATTTGAAAACCATTTCTCCTGTTTGTGAGTCAGTGACACCACATTGATAAAGGCCTTGATCATTTTCGCTGACATTTCTAATTTGCAAAATCCACTGATTATTTTGAAAATGAGGCGAAAATCGGGAATCATTGATATATTTGATGAACCCATTGGTCAGTACGTGTCCGTCGCTCTTTCTAACCCATGTCACCTGAAAACAAAATTCATATATTCTGCAATTGTTTTGAGTTTGGAAAACCTGATTGTTTTCCTCTTGACTCTCAATCAGTGGACATTTCAGATGAGTTGTCTCTCCAGTATTGAGCGTCACATCTATGGTATAAATACGATGTTTCGGTTAAATATTGTCTTTTATAGAAATATCAATTTATTCCATACTTTGAGAAACGAATAAATGAGAATTCGATGGCTTTATATTCAAACTAATAATAAAATAGCAGAAAAAGACTTTTAAAAAACAGCTAAAAATGATTGAAATCATTTCAAAGTTGAACTCAAATATATTTGTTCGTCACTAAAGTCATCGATTTTAGTGCGAATCACACTTTGTTTGGATTTAATGCAAACTTTGATAAAATATGTGATTAAATTGAATCCATTGGTTGGTCCATAAGATTGAGAGTGAAGGACATCTCAATTAGTGTTGACCAGACTTTTATGGGGGCTTTGATCCAAGTTTTGACACAAACTGTTCACTTCAATCGCTTAAAACATAATAAGCAAAACATTAAAATTAGCCAAGCTTAATAGTGTTCAACCATCTTGCTCGAAGTGTTCAATAGATGACAAGTTTGACAATTCTTTGCTAGAATCAATACATTGTATGGTTCAATACAAAGTTAATACATTGTATTTTGTTTACTCAATCGATGATTCACTTCAAATAACGACACAATTTGTTATCAAAACAATTCTAATGAAACAAATGATTATAATCCGGAAACCATTCAATACTTTTGTAATTCCCTTTACTTCTGATTCAAATTCTGTTCATTACTGTATCTGAAATCACAAACGTGACACACAAACACCTCGGACTAGAGGGAGGGGTTCGACAAAATATTTTCTCGGGGGAGTGGGTCAGGAGGGGGAACTTCCCAATGCCGAACCTCAACAGATTTAGAGCTTATTCATAGACTGTTAAAAAAATTTGAGTCGAGGGATGGGGTCGATAGCAATTTTGACTAAATCTTAGGGCCAACAGAGACAAAAAATAAGGGGTAATTGGGGAATACCCTCTTTGGTCATCACTGATCTAAAATGATGTCTTATAATGTGATGAAAAACAAAATAATGAAAGTATTGGCCTTCAATTGTTTACATTGAATTCTGTTTTTAATTTTCATCGATAAAATTTTGTCCTTTTTATCAAATAAATGAAAATAATAGAATTCTGGACCAATTTTTCCATAATCTGCAACTAATTTGCAATCAATTTATTTCTATGAATTGAGTGAAATCTCAGTAGACGTAAAAAAAATGTGAAATATATGTTTTTCTGAATAATGCTTTTGGTAATGAGCTCTTATGTGATCCTACATCATCCTACACATTTTTATATAACCAACAATCAGAGTTCTGAGAAAAATTATCTGAATTTAGAATATTGATATCTTGGTGAAAATGAAACCTAATTTACCCCAGTTTAAATTTTCATAACCAAACCGTTACCTAATCAATGATTTTAAATTCACTCATTTAAAGCCATTATTATTCGCCTTTTTGTGCCTTAAGAGCAGAGATCATCAAGGGGGGATAGCTCGTAAGCGAAAAATTTGAAACACCCCTAGAATCCCCCCAAGGCAAATTTTTAGGGTAATTATCGGTAATTAGAATTTATTTGGATAATTGTAATCCAAACAAAAATGGGTGAAATTATTTAAAAATTTGTAAAATAATTATCAAGAAATCGATTGACGACATATACGGTATCCAACATTGACTGACGGATACTATATTTTAATGATTTTTCAAATATTATTATCATTTCAAACATTTATATTACAAAAAGAAAATCAATAGTCTCTCGAATAACAATATTAATATTCAACGATAATAAGAATATAAGAGAACTCATGTATTACTCAAAAAGTAAGTTATCTTCGGAATTAAGAATTAAATTCTATGAACAGTAATACATATATAAAGACATTCAATATTGATATTAAATTTACTTCAATCAGTTTAGAGTCAAATGACAACAGAATTCAGTTTTGACTCAAAGAATATTCTCACAAATAAAACGATTCAAATTAGACTTCATTTGTTCATTAGTTTCACATATTTTTCAGTTCCTTCTTATATATAGAATAACAACATATTTAAAATTTTCCAATCAATTCCAAAAATGGCGGAATTCAAATTTGGATAGTTTCGATTATTTTTAACAAATTTTAACTAGTTCATATTTTATCATGAGAATAGATTGCTCCATTCGATATTTAACTCAAATAAAAACACTAGGAATTCATTTTCAACCATAAATTGAGAATGGTACAAAGAAAAGATCTCGGCATTTGTTCCTGATCTAATTCAATTTAGTGAATGTTAAGGATTAAAATAGTTAGATAATGACAATCAATGTTTTTAAACCAATTGAGTACGATTAATTTTTGATCAAATTTTGACCCTGATAACGCAAATTTCAAAATTAGATTCGGATACGATTGAGTGTAAAACAGTTGGGCAAACATAACGATCGAATTCAGTCTTAACTTAATATTACTCAGAATATAACCGATATTGAGGACTGATAACACAAATATCTTGGTAAAATACTAAATATTTGCAATAATTTGCAAATACTTTGTTACTGATGAGCAATAATATAAATTATATGTTAATTCACCCTTGTACATTCGTTTGGAGGATACTATGATTCTAAGAATATTAATGATTCTCAGCGATCATAGGATTTAGTTGGTTATTATTGATCAAGGTTATTATTCGGAATTGAGCTTCAATTTTTATTCACTGATACAACACTCGCTGAGGTTAAATGATTGTGAATTAAATTTGATCCGAATCATTTTCTCATACTTTGGAAATGTTTGGAAAATGTTTTATAAATCTTATAATATTTAATCATATAATAGAATATTTAGGCATAAAATGGCATTTCTCCAATTTATAGGTCAAATTCAAATTCAAATGAAATAATTCAATTTGGAATAAAATCAGTGAAATCTACAAATAAATGGACGACCCTGTAATGGAAACCGGGTTATTCTTGATTGAGCCTGACCTTTCACTGTGTTGACCTGGAACCTTAGGCCCCTGGTATTACCCTGAATTATTTCATTGATCTAGCAATGATCAAAAATAGATTTACAACGAATGGGTTACACAATAATACAATTTGTTTAATAAATTAAGTAATCAATAAATTGTAGATAACTTTCGAAACATTTGTCTAAAATCTTTTCATATTAAGAAACAAACGCTTTATTTGTACGCAAAACAGTTATAGCACTAAAAATATATGACTTTTGACTGACTTTACTTCAAATGACTCTAATTTTATAACAATTATCGGTAATTTCAAAACAATTGTCAAACGATATGATCCTTAGATTTCGGATATCGAGTCTGTTTTTGGTCAGAAATGTGGTCAGTTGTGGTCCGCATCAAATGATAGCACTTTAAAGGCTTTTTTGGTCAAAATAAATATTTTAATTGATTTTTGTTGCGTTGTTTGGGCCGACCATAGAATTGGTCTCATTGTTAGAATTAGAATTGAAACTAGCAGAGCCCAAACTCGAGCCTGTGTTGTTATTTCCAAGGTGTATGGATTGTCCTGGCTGTTGTTGTTGTTGTTGCTGTGGTTGGATGTTAGATGTTGAGTTACTGGATGACTCATTAATGTTGTGTTTCTTTCTCTGGTGTTGTAAAAGACTAGTTTTCCAGACCGTAATGAAGTCACAGCCGTCTAAATCGCATTTGTATTTCTTATCGCCCGTGTGTTTGAACATATGTCGGCGCAAATCTCGAAGAAAGTGTGGGGTATATCCACAGTCAGGCCACGGACAGCGATACCGACCAAAGCCCGTAAATTTGGTTCTTCTCAGCTCTTCGAGTGCCGACAAACTGATAACACCTTCTGGTAGTCCCGCCAACGCCTCATTCATACGCAAGATATTTAAATCAGAGTCAGTGACCCGAAGGACGCGCGGGTCGTTCTTAGCCGGACGACCTCTTCCAGCCCTTTGTCTGATTAAATTGAGAAATAATTAACATCGATTACAGAGATGTGAAGGGTTGGGAGTGGAGTGGGGTGGGGGGAGTCAAAGGATTTGACCATTAATTTAGAGGGAAATTCTAGAGTTGGCCTTAATTTCTAACATCAGAACTATATGAGAAATGACCCCTCTCTAGATGAAATACATTTGATCCTATCCTCCTAACTGCTAAATGGTGCTAAATGATCTTGTACATGCCTGATTTATTGACACTAAGTTAAGAAGATGTATAAATTAAATTGATCAAGATTATGCCCCACTGAGGGCTAATCAAATTTAAGTTTAGTCATTGACCACAATTTGAGGCTCGAAAGAATTTATAGAATAAAGAATAAAAAGAGTAATAACAGGGATGAGCTATTGGGAGGGGGACCAATGGACATGGTCCCCCCCCCGAGGTCGAAAGCCTTAACACTATGACCCTCCCATAGGTTCGAAAGTTTAACATAAGGCCCTCCTCTATGACCCATAAAGGGGGGTTTGGGACCAAACTCATCCCTGAGTGATAATAAGAAAATTTCATACACAGTGAAAGTGGTGTTGATATGAGTGAGTAAATGCTGTTCAAGACTAGGCTTTAAGTTGAAACTGAGGTCACATTCCGTGCATTTGTTGGCCAAATGTTTGTTTTGGTCCATATTTGGCGCGGAATCAGTGAAAGTTGTGGTCGGCATCAAAGAAGAGGTACTGCTCTTCGTGTGCTCCATAAATATCGATGATATCAATGGACTGAATTGTGGACTCTTAGGCTTTGACAGGTTTTGAGGCATTTCTTCTGATTGTTTCACAGATGGTTGAGATTCTATTGGTCTGTATTCTGAGTGGAATCCCATGTTTGACACTCTGTCCGCCTGTCTGTCCACTGGTCTATCGGGGGTAGATGTGAAGTCCATAGAGTCGTAGCCGGAACTGGATGGTGAAGAACTGCTGGCCGACAACTCCTTCTCGTTTTCGGAGCCCCTGACAGCCATTGGTATAGGAGACTCATCAGATTCTTCGGTGATATCGACGACTTCGTCTCTGTCTGAGCCGGAGTCAGAGTTATCTGATTCCTTGAGCGACAGAAATTGGTGCAAATGGTTGAGCAGAAGATTGGTCTCACTTATGGATTCATTGAGAGCTTTCCTCAGTTCAGTATTCCGGTGTTCATTACATTCACAGCTCTTATTAATTTCGATTCTTCTGAGTAAAGAATACCCGGTTTGAGTGCTTTTCACAATGTTTTCCAAAAGACTATTCATTTTTGAAGAGGAGTTCTGTTCTTTGATTAGTCTTTCGTTTTCTGACTCGAGTTTAACGATATATTGTTGTAATTCGTTTAAAGTCATTGAATAAAACCATTTATTTATGTCATTCATTGTCACAGAAAAACAGTTCTCTTTGATCGACAATAAATCAATTATAGGGCGCTCTGTAGGCCTCACCAATCAATCAGTTGTATTCATCGCAAGGATCAAAACTGGATTTAACCTGAAACAATCAATAATTAAGTCATCGAAATTAGCAGTGATGGGAAGGGCTTAGATACTGAGGGAGGTGCTTCCAGCCTCCTGCACTAGAAACGGCACACTAATCAGACTAGCACAATTGGCTCTCAAAATGGCAAAAACACTGCCCTCACCACTAGATATTCTCAAAGTTCAGCTAAATTGGGAAACATTTCATAATATGGAAAATTGATGCAACAAAATGGCTGACTTATGTGAACATGGCATAAGTATGGCCACTTAGGCACATCATTCTTAAATATAACCAAATTCTATAAAAACATTATAAAAGTGAATAGTTTTCAATTAAATTCAATTAAATAATCAAATAATTAATAAGCGCAGGGTCAATTTTAAAATTTAATTAAATGATTCATGTTTAATCATTCAAAGTTCTTTTAAATAAAATTTTTCTCACATAAATGAACCAGATCAATATATTAGGAAACATATAGTAGAGTCTGAGCAATGAGAGAATAATTTGGATGAAAAAACAATCTTGGTTTCTTTTATTTCATAGATTGACCCACAACAAAAATAAACATTTTATAATAATAAAATAATATTTTTTTTGGTTAACTAGATCATTGATAGATCAGCTAAAGATGTTTCTCACTGAAGGACAGATAATAGACTTTATTAGAGTGACTGTGAGGTCAGATAAATATAAAGAGTGAGCACTTGAGTGGTGTGCGAACCACGACTACTCGCTGAAAGCGGGCGGCTCTTCCACTCAGATAACTCAACCACATTTAAAGCAGGGGTGAGCTGGGGATCGCAAACTTTAGGGGCCCATAACGGAGGGCCTTTCCGAGCTAGGAGAGCGCCATAATGTTAAAATTTTTGATGTGGGGGTCAAGTCCTTTGCCTCACAATCTGATTAGGATTTAAAGCAATTTTTCTTATAATTTATAAAAATAGAATTAAAATGAACATGATCAAACTAAAACAATTATTTGGTTTTTTGTAATAATTAGTTTATGGTTCAAGAACATGATTAAATTAAAATATGTGCCAGGTAATAAAACTGTTGAGAAGGAATGAACAGAATTGGGTCAATTCACTCAAATATCAGAAACCAGGTGTTGTGTTGACTCTTCGCATAGTTTTAGATTTATATTCAGTGATGCCTCTGAGGGGGGATTCTATTCAGGTATGTTCCCAGAGCTCGGATCCAAGCAGTGTGGTCTAGTGGTTAGAGCCTAGGCTCTTTAGGCCACCACCAAGCTGAGGGGAGTGGGTTCGAATCCC